>OY757023.1:14876711-15124180 GCA_963580285.1 Lucinisca nassula
GGGCAGGGCTCGCCTTGCACAGGGCATGACTCTCCCTGCACTGGGGGCCTCAAGTTAATGTCCCGATCCGAAGGACGGTGCACTTTTTCGACATTCATCCCTGCAAATGATGCCAATGGAGCTTTTCAGACACCGAAGTAATCACCGCCGCCGGGGATCGAACCGGGGCCTCTAGCATCAGAGGCAAGTGCACAAACCACTGAGTTATCACTGAGTCTTTGCATGTGTGTATTGCAAATATCTTTTTATTTTGGATGTAATGTAAATTAATTAACTCTTATCTGCTGAATGCAGCTAGCCCTACCTCAGCAAACAGAGTAGATCCAGATCAGATGGCTTCTGAAGAAGCCATCTGATCTGGATCTACTCTGTTTGTCATGCAGTTAGAATAATGAAGAAATACCTTCTACAAAGTAATCTGATTGGCTGATAGGCCATAATGGATGTGGCTAGATTATAAGAACCTTACATGGGTGTAAGGGGTGGATGGGAAAAATCTGTCCCGAGGGTCACTGTCCGACATCACGAGGCTTGCCGGACAGTGATCCCGATGGACGGATCTTTCTATCCACACCTCACACCCATGTTAGATTCTTTTTCTTGCATACCTTAGATTTCTGAGCGTGGATTTCTAATACTGCAGTCACTTCGGTAGCCAGCGTCCGCCATATTGTGATGACACTACAGTGATGTTTAGTGACGTCACGTAACATGCTGTGACGTCAACCTTAACGCGGTGCATATGAGGTCGTATTCAACCAATGCATTTATCAAACATGTGAGAATACAGTAAAATTCCTGTATTTAGACCACCTTTGGGACTGTTCAAAAGTGGTCTTAAAGAGACCACTTTTGAACAGTGCCAAATGTGGTCTCTTATTAGGAGACACTGGGTGTAAAAAACTTAACGAAAGACAAACTAAAACCGTCTCAATAAGCCTTTAAAGGCAGATTCAGTCTTAATTTTAGGTGGTCTTAATAGCGAAATTTTACTGTATGCCATTTTGGGTAGGAACACCAGGATTAGAACAGAATTTCTTTCCCAGGTTAAAACCACAGATTTCCTTATCTGGTGTGCAAGATTAATTTGTTCAGCAGGACAAGGATTAAATTTGATATACCTCCATGCATTGAACTTCTTTTTCAGCTGTCCATTTTCGAACTCTTCTTTGCTCTTTTTACAATCTCTCTTGTGTTTTACCAGTTCATGCCAGTTCTTGAAACACCTAGGAATAAATAGAGGCTCCCTCGTCAGTGACGATTTCATACAAAAGTTCACCCTTCAGAACAGTTCCCGCCCATCGGGGCTTGAAGAAATAGATGGGCTGCATGATGCTTCCACGCAGAGCTGAAACCGACCCGCACACGAGTACTGGTAAACCGCTTAGAGGATCTAAGCTTGCCCAGGCAAAGCGGTGAGAGGCGGACCGTCCATGCTTATAAACCCATTTGGTTGCATTGGGCAACAGGGCTTGAGATGTCATTTCATCTCAAGGTCGGGTAAAAGTCCCACAAGTCCCTCCAGATGGCTATCACAAAAATTGTCGTCTGCTTTGTTGTCTGCTGGTTATTTCAACAATCATTGTGGCAAACAACCAAGATCAGACTGCTCCTTGAGTAGCAGTCTGATCAGGGTCCACATTGTTTGCTTGTATGCAAAAGTATGCACAAAAAGTTTGCAAGTATATGCTACAGACGATATAAACAGAAGCATACCTGTGATAATTTTTTGAACTGTAAGAGGGAGATTTGCCGTTGTGATGAGTGAGATGTAAAGAATATATAGGAAAATTCTGAGTTCAAATGAGGGATACTCGAAAATTTTACTAAAATTTAGCAAAAAATTGGACAAAAATTAGCATCAAAATGAGGGAGTCTCCCTCTTAACGAGGGAGATATCACAGGTATGCAGACAACATTTTCAGATGCAGTTTTTCTTGAATCAAGGTTAAGTAATGTCTTTCTGGCAAAACAAAATGGCCACAAGGTTGACACTGATTTCATTATACTATATCTATTTAAGGGGAATGGGAACACCTGACAGATTTGTCCGCCATTTTTCAAAGGGAGGCTATATTCGGGACTTCCTGTTCACTTTTCTATAAGCCCTGTCCCACTATAAGCCCTGTCCCACTGAAAAAGGGGTCTACTCTTAAAGGAAAGAATTTGCTCCTTAGGAGCAAATTCTTTCCTTTAAGAGTTGACCCCTATTGACATGGGAGACAAAAATTCTTTTGCAGGAGTTGACTCCCCTGAAGGTGTTCCTATTCCCCTTAAGAGTCACCTGTAACCACTATGCCATTTCCATCCAATTAGTGGTATACAATGCTCAGAAATAGCTTGACATAAAGTTTAGGGCATTGTATGCTAGTGGACTCTTCCATTGCTATATGTTGGACAAGTCCATTTGTCATATAAGGGGTGTCAGGCCTATTTGTGTCGGTTCTATTCTATTTTTGACGTAAAATTCTGTCAGCAAATAGTCCAGGCCTTGATCAGATGCCACATACAATGGGTTAACTTACATGTTTGTTTGTTTGTATTGGAGCTTAATGGCCCAGTCAACACTATTTTAGGTCATTTTTGAGCCGGTCAGTTTACCTATCCACACTTTTCCTGGGCAGGCTTATACGTAAGTGGTTAACCAGTAGAGTGCACATTCTTTTGCCAGAAACTGTCTACTGCCCTTCTTGAATCAGTGAAAAGGAGAGAATGACCGTAGAAAAGATGTCATGATCAATATCCACAAAAGAATGTTGCCGGCCCAGGAAGGTATTGAACCCATGTCCTCCTGATCACCAGTCAGTCGAGCATCAGATTGAGCTACCGAAACCGGCTTAACTTACATGGTGACAAGCGTCTGTCTATATCTCAGCACCATAGGTTTGATTGTGAGCAACTGTTGCGTTCCTGCCTTCCATCTGTCGTAACACCGGCGTAACTGGGAGCGATCCAGGATGGCACGGACTTCTGCGGCTTCTTGTTTCTCAGCCTCAATCAATCCCAGCGCTGACTTCCATCTCAGGAAGATGACTTTTAAGGAAACACAGAGAACAGATCACAGAAGTACACATAGAGCTCTGTATAAACATTTTTATATCATTGTTTTGAGAATAACATACAGTAGAACTTCGATCGCTCAAACACTGATAGCTCGAATACCATGGCTAAGTCGAACACGTTCTTGAGTCCCTAGATAATCCCTTTACATATAAAATAGTGAGGGAACCATTCAGGAGGTTTTGTGTTTTATCTTGCTAATGTATGCGATGAGGCGATTCTAATGAGTACACACAGCATACACTTATAATAAAGAAAACTCTTTAGCTATTTCCAAATCTCCAGGATCGCGCCCTCAATGGCACTAACAATAACCCTCCTTGGCTCGCACTACCGCTGTCTCGAACAAATTTTCATGGTCCCAAAGGGGTCCGAGCCATCGAAGTTCGACTGTAGTTTAACCCTTTTTGTACCAAATGGAATCTTCCTCCTTATATATAGCAGGAGTATATTTTAAAATTTAGGGGTGTCAGGTTGTGTTTTCTTCAAAATTTATTTGGAAAAGCACTGAACTTTGAGCAAACAGTGGAGGCCCTGATCAGACGCCGCATTCTGCGGCGTCTGATCTGGGCCTTCACTGTTTGCCAGGGTACCTGTTTTGGGGTTTCTGTTACAAAATAGGTTAAAGACAAAGGACTTGTTCACCCAAGCTTGGAATATGGCAGTGGTATCTGGAACCCCAGTGGAGTGGTCCTTAATGAAGAAATTGAAAAAGTTCAGAATAGAGCTGCTAGATTTGTAACAAGTAATTACTGCTTTGGAACTGGAAACATTACTGGAATACTAGGAAAATTAAGATGGGAGTCCCAGTAGAAAAGACAGTAGGCTCATACTTTTATACAAATTTCCGAAGGGTGCTGCCATGACTTTGTTCCCCAAGCTAGGCGCTGTAGAAATCATCATTCATTGGCGTTTCAGACCCTTATTGCAAGATATGACATTTATAAAGAATTGTTCTTCCCTCGAACCATTAGAGATTGGAATGCCCTTCCCGATTTGATAATATCCTTTGCTGAAGGTGCAGAGAGACAGTGTAGCTAAGTTTATCTCTTTGGTGAAAGCTAGAGACTAACTTCCCATATCACAGGTCCTGGTGTATGAATATCATTTGACCTGTCACCAATAACAATCCTGTTTCTGATTCTGATTCAGAAAGCTGGACCCAAAAATGTGTAGATAAATACAAATCTGCTACACCATTACCTCTATATAATATTGTTTTTATAACACGGTTTGAATGTAAAACATTCTAAATATGGATAAAAATCTATTGATTATACAGAGAAATGACTTTTGTTTGGATATAACATGGTTGTTTAACTCCCAACGTTTCTGCTTTAAATTCTAACAAAGGTTATAAAAATTATCTAAACATTTTTGTTTGGATATTACACGGTTGTTTAACTTCCAAAGTTTCAATTAAAACTCTAACAAAGGTTATAAAATGGTTATTGTGTATTTGTAACTGATTTTTTGAAGTCCATAAAACACCTTTTTTGTTTGTATATACAGCAAAATCCTGCTATTAAGAATACCTAAAATAAAGACTAATTCTGCTTTTAAGGGAAATGGGTACACCTTCAGGGGAGGCAACTCATGCAAAAGTATATTTGTCTCCCATGTCCATAGGGGTAAACTCTTAAAGAGCAAATTCTTTCCTTTAAGAGTAGACCCCTTTTTCGGTGGGACAGGGCTTATAGGAAAGCAAACAGGAAGTCCCAAAAGTTGTCTCCCTTTGAAAAAATGGTGGAAAAAATGTGCTAGGTGTTCCCGTTAAAAGCTACTTGTGATCTTTCTTTTTGTGTTTTGTACACCAGTGTCCCAGTTGTTCAAAGCATCATTAGCTTAACAAGCTCGTTAATGATTGAAATGTTAACTGTTCTAGTAAGTACAATATTTAATGGAGTGGTATTTTTGCTGTCAGAAAACATTTGAGCAGCTTTTGCATTTGCAAAAGCTGGAAACATTTTTTCTATGCAAAAGCTGCTCAATTTTTTTCTGCAAAAACTATAAACTGAAAGAAAAAGTAACTCCAGGCATGTGCAAAAGCTGCTAACATTTTTTTCTGCAAAAATATTAGTGTATTTGCCATATCAAATGACCAAAGTTCTAACAACACATTAACAAGCAACGACAATAGTTTTAAATAAATAAACCCAGTACATTAAAAGGCCCAGTAGACATTCTGGTTCAAAGACTTTATCCCAAAATGCAAAAGCTCACCTCTTTGTGTGTTCAGTTGCCGGACAGGCTCAGATTCAATAAGGAGACGTTCCAAACTTCTTCTGTGACAGATCAGATGCCATTTGTCAGCAGCTTTTCTTGCACAAGCGTGTGACCACAGCTGTCGAGCACGGTGCTCATCAAGTTTAGCTTTGAAGTGTGATTTCCAAACAGCAAGATATTTCTTCTGAATTTGGAGAGTTTTCTTGCGTAGATTGAGCTGAAGTCTCTTCCTGTAAATGGAATAATAGTCATTCTAATGCACTTGCATATGTAACGCGACATCTGATTGGATAACGTCAAAAATTTGCGACAGTATGTTCTACGATATGCTGTCGGAAATCCAACTCCATTGTGTAACTTCACTTATCATTGGTTGGTATTTGGTTTTACGCAGCTCACTGCTCAAACAAAACAAATGAATAAGTGCATTAGAATGGGGATAACAATTGAAATTTGACATTTGGGGTGGTAAATCGTCGGTTTTACGGTCGCAAATTCAGTTTTACGGCTCCGCTGACACGTCGCCGTAAAACAAAATTTGTGGCCATAAAACTGACTATTTACCTCTCCAATGACAATTTTGAATACAGATATCCCCAAAATGATTACATAAGAATTCTAACACAGTGTGCCTAGACTGGACCTTGTCAACTAACAGTGATTTATTCTGAAACAAATCACTGAGTGGAAGGGCATGATATGTAAAGCTGCCATTTTATGACATCTCGCAGATACTTTAATGCTAGGTGCTGTATGTCAGACGGTTTAATGTCATTTTCTCGCATCAAAAATGTTATGAAAGGACATGAATGTGTGTGATACAATCAATAATGTTGGCAGGGTTTCTCCTAACAATGGCAAAAGGTTGATACAACAAAATAATTGTCAGTTTTTAGTAGTGTGTTAGAATTGAAATAGATCAGCTATAGTGTATGATTTGTTGAGTAAAGTCACAGTTTGGAGGTCAGTTATAAGTAGACAAATAAGGCCTAAAAAAATAGCTGTGTTTCGGCTAACATGCCCACAAAGGGTATGGGTCGGAAGGTCGCTTAACTTTTATTTTTTGTCAACTTTTTATTTGATGGAAAAAAGCAATTCTAACGCAGCGCGCCTATATAGGCAATGGAAAATAACTGTGTTTTATTCTACAACAAATCACAGCTCGGAAGAGCGTGACGAGTGAAGTCATTACAATTCCCAATTTATGACGTCACTAGTCGATTTCCTTGACGTTAGACGGCAGGGCTCTAGAAGTCCGATTTTTCACCGGTCCAGACCGTTTTTTGAAAATGAAAACCGATTTTGCTGAAAAGTTTTGCTGAAAAATCGGTCCGAAAAAAAAAAACCAATAAGCTAAAATCGAAGTGAAAAAACAGAGAAATTATACCTGGTTAGGTGTAAAACTGTTTATTGTGCCAGTAATATAATCCAATTATCTCTCTCGGGGATGAATTTGAGTTTGACAGTAAACACGTTTTCGAGATCTCGCCAGGTATCGCAGACTCTCGCGGGATTAAGGCTTATGACAGTCAGTCAGCCAAAACATGATTAAGTGGTGCGTGATTGTGATATCAAAGAAGCCTTGATCGTGTTTGATCTAATGGCAATCAAACATAATTTGTTTATTTCAGGCTTGTGTAATCGTAAAATATGTATTTATATTCTTTAAAACTTGGTTCGGCCATGTAAGATTTTCAATGACTCTCGTTCGGCCATGTATTGGTTCGAGAGTAAAGAAATGTTTTTTCGATTTTTTAACCCGTTCAAAACGTTTTTTTTAGAAATACGCTCTATTAAAATAAATGACATAAAACAGGTGTATGTGTGTTACGTCCTTGACTGCATTAATGTGTATTGTGTAAACGGAAACCGTATCACGTCATTTTCCGACCACGTGGCTGCCATATCGGCCGCCATTTGTAAACAAAGCAATTTGGGCAAAATAAAATGCGTGAAATAAGAGAAATATTTTTAAGGTTTTAAAAAGGGAAAAAAATATAGTGACCATCGAACTGGTCCCTGACTGCCCCATGTAGGTTGTTTCCCTTTAGTAGTCTTCAGGTTCGGAGTGACCCGGATATTGGGAAAATGAAAGTAGATGAAATCTGGCGTAGAAAATGAAAGTAGATGAAATATTAACGATGTGAGCAATAATTGCTGTTTATAATCGAGATACTGGTGCTCATATCCGTTTACAAGTGTAAGAGGAACATCGGTATGTCATTCTTTGCGCTAATAACACATTTTGAAATCGCAAATCGCCAATGGCGTTTACGGAAATTACCGAAACCGATCGGCATTTTCCGTAATTTTTGGTCACCTTCTGGACCGATTGGGATTTCAAAATTTCTAGAGCCCTGTTAGACGGTGTAACGTCATTTTCTCGCATCGAAAACGTAAGAAAAGGATGTAAATGCATGTGTTTCAGTCGATAATTTTAGCGTGATTTCTTCTAACAGTGGCGAAAAGTTGTGAGATTTTGAAGGAAACAACAACATTATTGCCGATTTTCAGCGTGTTAGAATCGAAATAGATCAGCTCTAGCCAGTGATTTGTTGGGTAATAAATCACAGTTTGTCGGTCAGTTGTAAGTAGACAAATCACGCGCGCTACGCGCTCGTGATTTGTCTACTTTACAACTGACCTCCAAACTGTGATTTATTACACAACAAATCACAGTTAGAGCTGATCTATTTCTTAAATAAATGAGGTTTTAAGCATCAGGGAAGCAAAATCCAGAGCTGAAACCGACCGCATACGAGTACTGGTAAAGATCACTTTTGAACAGTCCCAAAGGTGATCTTAATATTGGAATTTTACTGTAATTCTAAAAGTATTTATAGCTATCTATTAAAGGAGTTAATTCAGTGATCTTGGTGAATGTTGTCCCTTACTGGAATATTGAAAATTCTTGAACATAAATACATCTCTCTTCAGCAAAGGATTCATTCCATTGAAACTGTCCTTATTACAAGATTTGTCATTTTATCTTATGACATCGTGTCTGGGAATGTAATAATGTCATGCAATAAATTTGGTAATCCACTAGTGGATTAAATATGCAAATTAGATATGCTACATGTAATGTTAATGTAATGAGTTAGAAACACTACATGTAACGTAGCATGTATGACGTCCTTTATGACGTCGCTTTTACTACGGCGGAATACTGACATTTTTGTACAAAAATCGTGAATTAAGTACATTTGAAGTGTCATATGATAAATAGAATCTTGCATTCTTGTTCATGTAATATTCAATTTACTAAACTTGTTGAGGAAAAGGGATAAAATGCTCGGCAAAGCTTCACATTTCATCCCTTTTTCTCGACTCATTTAATATAAATTCAATAATACATGAACACTCATGTAAGATCCTCTAAATCAGTAATTTATCAAACTCGTTGAGGAAAAGGGATAAAATGCGTGGCTTTTATCCCTTTTCCTCGACGAGTTTAATAATTTCAATAATACAAGAACACTCATGTAAAATCCTCTATGTATTGAATATGGGTAATGTGAGGGTCATATAATAAATACAATCTTGCATTCTGGTTCATGTATTATTAAATTTATTAAAATTGTTGAGGAAAAAGGGTTAAAATGCTTGGCAAAGCCAAGCATTTTATCCCTTTTCTTCCTCAACTCTTTTAATAAATTCAATAATACATGAACACTCATGTAAGATCCTCAAAATCAATAATTTATTAAACTCGTTGAGGAAAAGGGATAAAATGTGAGGCTTAGCTTTCCTCTAAACTCATTTGATAAATTCAATAATGCATGACCACTCATGTAAGATCCTCTATGTATCAAATGTGGGTAATGTGAGGGTTGACTCTATTATCCGAGATCTTTCTGATACAGTGTATAACTGTGCCAAACATGGAGTGTGTGTCTCTGAATTAAGTACGTTTTAAATGTCATATGATAAAGAGAATTTTGCATTCGGTTAATGTATTATAAATTTTATTAAACAAGTCGGCAGAGCCTCGCATTTTATCCCTTTTCCTCAACTTGTTTAATAAAATTCAATAATACATGAACACTCATGTAAGATCCTCTATGTATTAAATGTGGGTAATGTGAGGGTTGACTCTGATACCTGAGATCTTTCTGATACAGTGTATAACTGTGCCAAACATGGAGTGTGTGTCTCTGAATTAAATGTCATATAAAAAATACAATCTTGCATTTGGGTTCATGTATTATTAAATTCATTAAACTCGTTGAGGAGAAGGGATAAAATGCTCGGCAAAGCCTCTCAATAATACATGAACACTCATGTAAGATCCTCAAAATCAATAATTTATTGAACTCGTTGAGGAAAAGGGATAAAATACTCGGCAAAACCTTGCAATTTAATCTTTTCCTCAACTTGTTTAATAATAAATTCAATAATGCATGACCACTCCTGTAAGATCCTCTATGTATCAAATGTGGGTAATGTGAGGGTTGACTCTATTACCTGAGATCTTTTTGATACAGTGTATAACTGTGCCAAACATGGACTGTGTGTCTCTGAATTAAGTACATTTTAAATGTCCTCAACGAGTTTAATAAATTCAATAAATCATGAACACTCATGTAAGATCCTCATGTCGGTAATGTGAGGGTTGACTCTATTACCTGAGATCTTTCTGATACAGTGTATAACTGTGCCAAACATGGAGTGTGTGTCTCTGAATTAAGTACGTTTTAAATGTCCTCAACGAGTTTAATAAATTCAATAATACATGAACACTCATGTAAGATCCTCATGTCCGTAATGTGAGGGTTGACTCTATTACCCGAGATCTTTCTGATACAGTGTATAATTGTGCCAAACATGGAGGGTGTGTCGCTGAATTAAATACGTTTTAAATGTCCTCAACGAGTGTTATAAATTCAATAAATCATGAACACTCATGTAAGATCATCATGTCGGTAATGTGAGGGTTGACTCTTATTACCTGAGATCTTTTTGATACAGTGTATAACTGTGCCAAACATGGAGTGTGTGTCTCTGAATTAAGTACATTTTAAATGTCATATAATAAATACAATCTTGCATTCGGGTTCATGTATTATTAAATTTAGAGTAAAACCTGTTTAAGTGCCACCTCTATTTAGCAAGCAACCTATATTAAGCAAGCATGTTCTTAGTTCCCAAAACAGGAAAATGCATTAAAAATCACCTGTATTAAGCAAGCACCTGTCCTAAGCAAGCATGTTTTGGTTATCCCTTAGGTGCTTGCTTAATACAGGTTGGACTGTATTAAACTCGTTGAGGAAAAAGGAAAAAAATTCTCAGCAAAGCCTCAAACTTTATCCCTTTTCCTCAACTTGTTTAATAATAAATTCAATAGTACATGAACACTCATGTAAGATACTCTAAATCAGTAATTTATTAAACTCCTTGAGGAAAAGGGATAAAATTCGCCAATACATGAACACTCATGTAAGATCCTCTAAATCAATAATTTATTAAACTCGTGGAGGAAAAGGCATAAAATGCTTGGCAAACCTCGTATTTTATCCCTTTTCCTCAACTTGTTTAAGATAAATTCAATAATACATGAACACTCATGTAAGATCCTCATGTCAGTAATGTGAGGGTTGACTCTATTACCCGAGATCTTTCTGATACAGTGTATAATTGTGCCAAACATGGAGGGTGTGTCTCTGAATTAAGTACGTTTTAAATGTCCTCAATGAGTTTAATAAATTCAATAATACATGAACACTCATGTAAGATCCTCATGTCGGTAATGTGAGGGTTGACTCTATTATCTGAGATCTTTCTGATACAGTGTATAACTGTGCCAAACATGGAGTGTGTGTCTCTGAATTAAGTACGTTTTAAATGTCATATAATAAATACAATCTTGCATTCGGGTACATGTTTTATTAAATTTAAAGTAAAACCTGTTTTAGTGCCACCTCTATTTAGCAAGCAACCTATATTAAGCAAGCATGTTTTTAGTTCCCAAAACAGGAAAATGCATTGAAAATCACCTGTATTAAGCAAGCACCTGTCCTAAGCAAGCATGTTTTGGTTATCCCTTAGGTGCTGGCTTAATACAGGTTGGACTGTATTTAAGTCGTTGAGGAAAAAGGATAAAATTCTCAGCAAAGCCTCACACTTTATCCCTTTTCCTCAACTTGTTTAATAATAAATTCAATAATGCATGAACACTCATGTAAGATCCTCTAAATCAGTAATTTATTAAACTCCTTGAGGAAAAGGGATAAAATTCGCCAAAGAATTTTATCCCTTTTCCTCAACTCGTTTAATAAATTCACTAATACATGAACACTCATGTAAGATCCTCTAAATCAATAATTTATTAAACTCGTTGAGGAAAAGGCATAAAATGCTTGGCAAACCTCGTATTTTATCCCTTTTCCTCAACTTGTTTAAGATAAATTCAATAAAACACGAACACTCATGTAAGATCCTCATGTCGGTAATGTGAGGGTTGACTCTTTTACCTGAGATCTTTCTGATACAGTGTATAACTGTGCCAAACATGGAGGGTGTGTCTCTGAAGTACACACTCAATATACTCCACTGCAGCTGCCCTCTTTCTCTTCATAATCAAGACAGAGAAACACCACTGCCGCAATGCTCGGAACATCAACTTCCGCCTGACATACAAGTCGACAGACTCTCGCTGCTGTATAAGCTGTTGATAACGCTGTCGCCAGGTGTTGAAAGTGTGCCTGCAAAGTCATACATGCAATGTTGCCAGTTATTTCTAAAGTTCAAGTATCTATTTTACAACAAACAATTGTTACTAAAGTCGAACTTTGATGGCATGAACCAATTTGGGACCATGAAAATTTGTTCGAGACAGTAGCTGTTCGAGCCATGGAGGGTTACCATTAGTGTCATACCAGGAGGCATAATTGTGGGTATCTTTTTGGTGTTCCATATTATAAAGGTATGTTGTGTGTACTCATTAGAATCGCCACATTGAGGCGATTCTAATGAGTACACACAGCATACATTTGCAAGATAAAAGAAGAAAAATCTACCTACATTATCGCTATGTCGTATTTCGAGGAATTCCCTGCTGACTCAAGAAAGGGTTCAACTCATCCATAGTAAACGAGCCATCAGGATTCGAGCCATCGCAAAGATCTACTGTATTATGTGGACATTTCTATTTTTGGTTTGGTTTGGGTAAATGAAACAGTCAACACTATTTAAGTCATTTTGAGACGGTCAGTTTACCTAACAACCATTTCCCTAGGCAGGCTTGTTAGGGAGGAGGAGGCAGTGTTAACGCACTGCTAGGGGGAACCCCTAAAGGAGTATCTTGGCAAACAGTGCAGGCCAAGATCAGACTCGGCAGAATGCAGCATTTGCTCAGGGCCTAAACTATTTGCTAACAGAATTTTCCTTCAAAAACAGACAAACACTAGAATCGCGCAGTCGATGGCATGCCATCGCATATCCCCACGCTTTTTTAAAGATATGCCACTATATAAGTTCTCAATGGCAACTCCCACCCAATCTTAAGATCAAAATTCCGAAAGTGTCATGCACTCCTCAGACCAAAGACCTATCAGTTCCCAAAGTTTCATGTTTCTATCTGAAACGGCGTAGGAGGAGTTATCCAGTAATCGTTAAAAAGGGGGTTATGGGGGTGAAAATCCAAGTTTTTGACCTCTGGTGACCTCAAACCAGACCCTAGGGGTCAAATTTTGATTGTTATGTATTCTACTCATTATGCCGTTCGATTTGATATGTCACACGACCAGGTTCTGAAAACTTTGATTTTTTACCCCCCCGGGGCACCCCACCCCCTGGCCTGGCCCCTAGGGGTAGGATCAAAATTCCGAAAGTGTCATGCACTCCATAGATCAAAGACCTATCAGTTCTCAAAGTTTCATGTTTCTATCTGAAAGGGCGTAGGAGGAGTTATCCGGTAATGGTTAAAAAGGGGGTTATGGGGGTGAAAATCCAAGTTTTTGACCTCTGGTGACCTCAAACATGAGCCTAGGGGTCAAATTTTGATTGTTATGTATTCTACTCGTTATGCCGTTCGATTTGATATGTCACACGACCAGGTTCTGAAAACTTTGATGTTTTACCCCCGGGGCACCCCACCCCCTGGCCTGGCCCCTAGGGGTAGGATCAAAATTCCGAAAGTGTCATGCACTCCTCAGACCAAAGACCTATCAGTTCCCAAAGTTTTAAGTTTCTAGCTGTTAAAGTGTGGGAGGAGTTGTCCGGTAAGACAGACGGACGGATGTACGGACGTACGTACGGACGACGGAGACAATTACAATATCCCCATTTTTTCTTCGAAAAGCGTGGGGATAAAAACAATAGGCCTGACACCCCGCATATGGCAAATGGACTTGTCCAAAATACAGCAATGGGAGGGTCCACCAGTATACAATGGGTTAAGCTATACAGTGCACTTTCTCTCGCCAGAAACTGGCAACTGCTTACCTCGCATCAGTTAAAGGGAATGACTAAAGAAATTATTTCATGATCAACCCAAGACCCAGAGGGATTGAACCTGGGACCGCCAGATCACCAGTCTGACGCAAAGATTTCCAAGTATGTTACTGGTATTGTCTTTTATAGATTTATTTTAGATTTAATTTAAGGGGAATGGATACACCCGACAGATTTTTTCAAAGGGAGACACTTTTTGGGACTTCCTGTTTGCTTTTCTATAAACACTGTCCCACAGAAAAAGTGGTCTACTCTTAATGGAAAGAATTTGCTCCTCAGGAGCAAATTCTTTCCATTAAGAGTTGACCCCTGTTCGCATGGGAAACAAAAATACTTTTGAAGGAGTTGCCTCCCCAGAAGGTGTATTTAGTCCCCTTAGTTAATTTCTTCCCCTTAGCTGGGGCCAGCTGTTCAAAACTAAGGACGTCATTATTTAAGATATTGTTAAAACTTTCATCACTTAACCCTTCTCTTGCTGAATATTCAGTTTAGCCACACCCATTTCTGACTTTGAACCAATCAGATTTATTGAAGTAATTTATTCCTACAAATTCATAAATTGAATGTCAAACAATGTAGATCCTGATCAGATGGCTTCTTCAGAAGCCATCTGATCTGGATCTACACTGATTCGAAAGATAGGGGTTGTTGTGAACAGCAGAATAAGAGTTAATATGGAAAATATGCTAATATTTGTGCTGCAAAACTGTGAGTAGCTTTTGCATTTCCAAAAGCTACTCACATTTTTTTTTTCAGCAAAAATACCACTACGTAAGATATTGTCAGACCATTTTAACTATTTCGAAAATATCTCAAACAGTATTAGAGTTATGGAGCGGACACAAAATTGATAGCAAGTTCAAAGGGCAATAACTCCAAAAGTAGGAAAATCAGAGTTACGGTTCATATGTTCTGCACATCGTCTCATGGTGCTCTACATATCTGTGAAGTTTCATGGAAATATCTCAAATGGTATTGAAGTTATGGAGCGGACACGAAACTATGTTAGAAATGCCTATGTTCAATGTTCAAAGGGCAACAACTCCAAAAGTAGGAACAACAGGGCCCAGAGGGCCCTGGTTCACTCACCTGTGTGTCACTGTCTCGAGTACATTCTATTTTTAGCTCTTATGGCAATATTGTTCATCAGCAGAGTGATTTTTAGCTTATTTGGTATGAGTAACCTAGGCAACATTCCTGGGAACTTTGAATCAAATTAGCCTTAGGATTTAGGGGGAGTTTCCGTTTGAATCAAATTTACAATATTTTTCTATTTTTACCTCCGGTGACCATTTTGTTCATCCAAGTGGGATTGTTTTAGCCTTTTTGGTAGAGGATCTCTAAGCAACATTGTCGCAAGGAACCTACATGCTAAATATGAAGGCTGTATCTCAAATGCTTTAAAAGTTATGACAAAGTAGGTCAAAGGTCAAGGTCATGGGTCAAAAGTTTTGAATGGCTGAGAAAACATTGTCACAAGGAACATGCATGCCAAATATGAAGGCTCTATCTTATATGGTTCAAAAGGTATGATAAAGTAAGTCACAGGTCAAGGTCATAGGTCAAATCTTTATGAGTGGGAAGCCCTTGTCAGAAGGAACCTACATGCGAAATATGAAGGCTTTATCTCAAACGGTTCAAAAGTTATGACAAAATAACCTAATGATCTACTTTTTGATTTGACATGACCAATATTCGAACTTAACTGAGATATTGTCCGGATGATCATTCTGAGCAAGTTTTATGACGATTTGACTGAAACTGTGACCTCTTAGAGTGTTCAAAATGTTTTTCTATGATTTGACCTGCTGACCTACTTTTTGATTTGACATGACCCATATTCAAACTTGACACAGATATTGTCAAGATGATCATTCTGAGCAAGTTTGATGATGAACAAACCAAAACTTGGGCCTCTAGTGTGTTCACAAGGTTTTTCAACAATCTGACCTACATATTGACCAGACATGACCCATATTCGAAATTAACCGAGATATTGTCAAATGATCATTTTGAGCAAGTTTGATGATGATCGGACCAAAACTGTAGCTGCCAGTGTGTTCAGAGGGTTTTTCTATGATTTGACCTACTGACCTACTTTTTGACCCAACATGACCAATATTTGAACTTGACTGAGATATTGTCAAGATGATCATCAGGGGCAAGTTTGATGATGATCGGACCAAAACTGTTGCCTCTAGTGTGTTCACAAGGTTTTTCAATGATTTGACCTACTGACCTACTTTTGGACCCCACATGACCCGTATTCAAACTTGACCTGGATATTGTCAAGATGATCATTCTGGGCAAGTTTGATGATGATTGGACCTAAACTGTGGCCTCTAGTGTGTTCAGAAGGTTTTTCTATGATTTGACCTACTGACCTACTTTTTGACCTGACATGACCCATACTCGAACTTGACCGAGAAATTGTCAAGATAATCATTCTGAGCAAGTTTCATGATCATCAGACCAACACTGTGGCCTCTAGTGTATTCAGAAGGTTTTTCTATGATTTGACCTACTGACCTACTTTGTGACCGGACATAAACCATATTCGAACTTGCCCGAGATATTGTCAAAATGATCATTCTGGGCAAGTCTGATGATGAACAGACCAAAACTGTGGCCTCTAGTGTGTTCACAAGGTTTTTCTATGATTTGATCTACTGACCTACTTTTTGACCCGACATGACCCGTATTCAAACTTTTCCTCCGGCTTTCTTTGCCGGATCATTACAGGGTCACTGATGAGGCTTTATTAGCCGAAACTGCGTAGTATGACCCATCGTCTATCTTATGAATGTTTTCATTGCTCTAAAAGGAACACATTTTTGATTTTTATTTACCGAGACATTGTCAAGATGATCATTCTGGGCAAGTTTGATAATGATTGGACCAAAACTGCGGCCTCTAGTGTGTTCACAAGATTTTCCTATGATTTGACCTACTGACCTACTTTTTGACCCAGCATGACTGATATTCGAATGTGACCAAGATATTATCAAGATGATCATTCTGAGCAAGTTTGATGATGATTGGACAAAAATTGTGGCCTCTATTGTGTTCAGAAGGTTTTTCTATGATTTGACCTACTGACCTACTTTTTGACCCGTCAACACCCATATTCAAACTTGACTGAGATATTGTCAAGATGATCATTCTGTGCAAGTTTGATGATGATCGGACCCAAACTGTAGCCTCTCGTGTCTTCACAAGGTTTTTTTTCTGATTTGACCTACTGACCTACTTTTTGACCCGACATGACCCATATTCAAACTTGACCGAGATTTTGTGGTGGTACAAATTGTGTGCAAGTTTAATTAAAATCAAATCATAAATGAAACATCTATCATGCAGATAAGACCAAAATAGACCATTTTAGCCCTTCCAGGGGCCGTAACTCCATAACACATGATGGGATATGGCTGGTTCAAGAAAGGAACCCAGATCTCATGGTGGTACAAGTTTTGTGCAAGTCTGGTTAAAATCAAATCATAAATGAAGATACTATCGTGCGGACAAGACCGAAATAGGCAATTTTTGCCCTTTCAGGGGCCGTAACTCCGTAACACATGATGGGATATGGCTGGTTCAAGAAAGGAACCTAGATCTCATGGTGGTACAAGTTGTGTGCAAGTCTGGTTAAAATCAAATCATAAATGAAGATGCTATCGTGCGGACAAGAAATTGTTTACGCACGCACGCACGACGGACAAAATGTGATCACTAAAAACAGAGCTACGGTTTATATGTTCTGCACATCGTCTGATAGTGCTTTACATATCTTTGAAGTTTCATGAAAACTATGGGGCGCTGACAGACATACGGACGGACGGGAAGGACAGACGGACGGATGGACGGACACTCAAAACTTCAGAGAGTATAACATAATACCACGCCATTTTTTGAATGGCAGGGCATAATAAACCACTTTTTTTTTTTCATTCAATCAGTTAAAAGAAGGGTAGCAACTCTTCCAAAAAGATTTTGTCCCTGCTATCAATAGTGGTCTTCTCTTGAAGAAAAGAACTTGATTCTTTCATTTAAGAGTAGACCCCTCTTTTTCAGAGGGGGTCATTTTACTGGGAAGCTAACAGGAAGTTCCTGAAGTTGTCTCCCTTGCAAAACACAAAAAAAAAGTGCCAAGCGTATCCATTCCCCTTAACCCATAAAATGCCAATCACGACAATTGCTGTCTGCTTTATTGTCTCTGGAGTGCTTGTTACTTTAAAAGTCATTTTTGCAAACAGTGTGGGAGCAATCTGATCCTTTAGGAGAAGTCTGATCTGGGCCCACACTGCTTTCCTGTATGCAAATATTTTTTAAAAGTTTGCAAGAAGCATTTAGCAAACATGCCAATACAAATACGTTGCCATCTTTATCGCCGAAAAAAATGAAAATTTTAAGACGAAAAATTGTGATATTTTTCGTAATTCTGCTCAAAACATAGATTGTGGATACTCGTTAGAACTGGCTCGGTGAGGCAAACATAGATTGTGGATACTGGTTAGAACCGCCTCGGCGAGGCGGTTCTAGCAAGTATCCACAATCTATGTTTTTGAGCAGAAATAAGAAAACTATTGTATACCCCTGCAAACCCCAGATTTACTATATAAAAGTGGGGTTTAAGGGGGTCAAATTAAGATAAGCATGTTTTCATGATGGACTCAGTAGATGAACTAAGCAGACGACATTTTCATATGTAGTTTTTCTCGGCGTCTCAAGGGCTAAACTATTCCAACTCTGAGACGATGTATTACAAATCCCTTCCTCTTTCAAAAATACTTTTGCCTACCTTAATTACCAAGTAAACAAAAGTAAGAGCAGACCTGTCTTTCAATGAAAAAAAAATCATATACCGTAAAAATTCTAAAAATAGCCATCGGAAGAGATGGCAAATCCCCCGACCAAAAGCCAATATGGCCTTCAAAAGATTGTTCACCAATAGAAAGTGCACCAGAATTAAACCAGCAATATATCACAAAAGTATTGCAGTTATGGCCATCACAAGATTATACTGTCAGGGGAGATAACTAAAAAACCAGGGCACTCAGAAATGTGGTTCTTGCGCATGACATGCCTGCTTAAGCTCATGTATTTCTGTACAAAGTACCATCAATATGTCTCAAAAGGTATTGGAGATATGGTGATCACAAGCTGGTCATACTGTTATATTGGAAGGGTAGATAACTCAAATACCACAGCACCAACAGTTGTGGTTCTTGCACATGACATCCTTTCTGTACCTTGTATACAATTGTGCCAAGTTCCTTCAATATATCTCAAAGGGTGTTGGAGTTATGGCCATCACAAGGTTTTATTGCCAGAGGAGATAACTAAAAAACCAGAGCACTAAGAGTTGTAATTCTTGAGCATGACACACCTGCTTAACCTCATGTACATCTGCATCAAGTGCCACCAATATGTCTCAAAGGGTATTGGAGGTACGATGATCACAAGGTTGTAATACTGTTATATTGGAAGGGGAGATAACTCAAATATCATAGCACCCAGAGTTGTGGTTCTTAGGCATGAAGCGCCGTCTCAACGTTGTATACAATTGTGCCAAGTACCATCAATATATCTCAAAGGGTATTGGAGTTATGACCATCACAAGGTTATATTGTCAGGGGAGATAATTAAAAAATCAAGGCACCAAGAGTTGTGGTTCTTGCACGTGACACGCCTGCTTAACCTCACGTACAACTGTACCAAGTATCATCAATATATCTCAAAGAGTGTTGGAGATGTGGCCATCACAAGGTAGTGATTCTATATTATTGGAGGGGGAGATAACTAAAAGACCATGGCACCCAGAGTTGTGGTTCTTGTGCATGACACACGGTCTCGGCCTTGTGAACAACTGTGCCAGGTATCATCAATATATCTTAAAGGGTATTGGAATTATGGCCATCACAAGGTTGCCACTCTATTTTATTGGAAGTGGAGATAACTCCAAAACCATGGCAACCAGAGTTGTGGTTCTTGTGCATGACACGCCGTCTCAGCCTTGTAAACAACTGTGCCAGGTACCATCAATATATCTCAAAGGGTATTGGAGTTATGGCCATCACAAAGTAGTCATTCTATTTTATTAAAAGGGGAGATAACCAAAAAAGTATTGCATCCAGAGTTCTGGTTCTTGCGCATGACACACCGTCTCCACCTTGTGAACAATTGTGCCAAGAACCATCAATAAATCTCAAAGGGTATAGGAGTTATGGCCATCACAAGGTTGTCACTCTATTTTATTGGAAGGGGAGATAACACCAAAACCATGGCAACCAGAGTTGTGGTTTTTGTGTATGACACGCCGTCTCAGCCTTGTGAACAACTGTACCAGGTACCATCAATATATCTCGAAGGGTATTGGAGTTATGGCCATCACAAAGTAGTCATTCTATTTTATTAAAAGGGGAGATAATTAAAAAAGTATCGCATCCAGAGTTCTGGTTCTTGTGCATGACACGCCGTCTCGCCCTTGTGAACATTTGTGCCAAGAACCATCAATGAATCTCAAAGGGTATAGGAGTTATGGCCATCACAAGGTTGCGTCTACGGACGGACGGGCGGACAGACGGACGGACGCCAGGCTGATCGCTATATCCCCCGAACCTATTCGGTCGGGGGATCAAAATTCGGACAGCTTTAAGATTTGCTGTAATTCTCCTAAAATTTTAACAAACTTGTTTCCCGATCCTGCAAGGAATCCAAAAGGTGCAGGTACAATGGCAAAAGGTGTAGACCCTGATCAGACTGCTCCTTCAGGAGCAGTCTGATCTGGGTCTGCACTGTTTGCTTAGGCGGGTCTGTCCCAATGCTTAGGATCATTACAGTATGTATTTCAGATTGCTTACTTTGTAATGAGTCTGTCCGACATCCGACAAGCCCGCTTGTTCAACAATTCATCTCTCCAAGCCAGGAAGTGTGACCTCAGTGTGGTTCGTGACCAGCATACTATTGCCACTCTCATGTCGTTCTCATGCTCACCTTTGCTGACTGCGGATCCTGCCTTCAGTGCTCGCATAGCTTGTTTTAGCTGGGACGTCCTGAATAAAAGTACTAGAAATGTTTTCAGAAGAAAAGTATGTTCCCCCAACCATAAATGTAACATAAACAACCTTCTGACCTTGAAAATGAGGTGTTCCCCCACCATAAATGTAACATAAACAACCTTCTGACCTTGAAAATGAGGTCAAGGTCACCAGAATCTAATCTTATCGTCAATGGTAGGTCAAAATGATATCTTGCACCACACATATGAACAAAAATCTTGAATTCATTTAGGAAACAGTCAGGGTGTACAGACAAGCAATTTTTGGCCCAATATTGACCATTTATGGGAGCCTGTGACCTTGAAAATGAGGTCAAAGTAACCAAAATTTAATCCAATCTCTTTCAGGTTGTAATGATATATTTTACTAAGTGTAGCCAAATTTCATCAATTTATTCTTGAGAAAGGGTCCAGAAAGTCATTTTTGCCCAAATTTGTTTTCAAGAGCCTGTGATCTTGAAAATGAGGACAAAGTCACAAAAATCTAAGCAAATTTTGGGTATGTTGAAATGATATATTGTACCCAGTTAAACCAATATTCATTTGGGGGGGGGGGCATTTTTGGCCTCAGGGCTATAATTTAAACAATCTTGATAGAGGTCCACTAGATGAAGCTTCGCACCAAATATCAAAGACCTGGGCCTTGCTGTTTCAGAGAAGAAGATTTTTCAAAGATTATCTCTATATAAGTCTATGTAAAACCAAAGGGTCTCGGGGTGGGGGCATTTTTGGCCCCAGGGCAATAATTTGAAAGATCTTAATTGAGGTCCACTAGATGAAATTTCACACCAAATATCAAAGACCTAGGCCTTGTGGTTTCACAGAAGAAGATTTTTAAAGATTTTCCCTATATAAGTCTATGTAAAACCAAAGAGCCCCGAGGAGGGGGCATTTTTGGTCTCAGGGCTATAATTTGAACAATCTTGGTAGAAGTCCACTAGATGAAGCTTCATACCAAATATCAAAGACCTAGGCCTTGTGGATTCAGAGAAGAAGATTTTTCAAGATTTTCCCTATATAAGTCTATGTAAAACCAAAGGGCCCCGGAGCAGGGGCATTTTTGGCCCCAGGGCTATAATTTGAACAATCTTGGGAGAGGTCCACTAGATGAAGCTTCATACCAAATATCAAAGACCTAGGTCTTGTGGTTTCAGAGAAGAAGATTTTTCAAGATTTTCCCTATATAAGTCTATGTAAAACCAGAGGGCCCCGGAGCGGGGGCATTTTTGGCCCCAGGGCTATAATTTGAACAATCTTGGGAGAGGTCCACAAGATGAAGCTTTATACCAAATATCAAAGACCTGGGCCTTGCGTTTTCAGAGAAGAAGATTTTTAAAGATTTTCCCTATAATCTAATGTAAAACCAAAGGGCCCCGGGGCGGGGGCATTTTTGGCCCCAGCACTATAATTTGAACAATCTTGGTAGGGGTCCACTAGATGAAGCCTCATACCAAATATCAAAGACCTGGGCCTTGCGGTTTCAGAGAAGAAGATTTTTAAAGATTTTCCCCATATAAGCCCATGTAAAACCAAAGGGCCCCGGGGTGGGGGCATTTTTGGCTCCAGCACTATAATTTGAGCAATCTTGGTAGGGGTCCACTACATGAAGCTTCATTCCAAATATCAAAGACCTGGGCCTTGCAGTTTCAGAGAAGAAGATTTGTAAAGATTTTCCCTATATAAGCCCATGTAAAACCAAAGGGCCCCGGGGTGGGGGCATTTTTGGCTTCAGCACTATAATTTGAACAATCTTGGTAGGGGTCCACTAGATGAAGCTTTATACCAAATATCAAAGACCTGGGCCTTGCGGTTTCAGAGAAGAAGATTTTTAAAGATTTTCCCTATATAATCTAATGTAAAACCAAAGGGCCCCGGGGCGGGGGCATTTTTGGCCCCAGCACTATAATTTGAACAATCTTGGTAGGGGTCCACTAGATGAAGCCTCATACCAAATATCAAAGACCTGGGCCTTGTGGTTTCAGAGAAGAAGATTTTTTAAGTTTTCGGTGAAAAAAATCTATTTTTGGCTCCTGTGACCTAGATGTGCAACGGACCGGAACCATTTGAACAACTTTGAAAGGAGACTACCTAAGGATCATTCCTGTGAAGTTTGGTCAAAATCCGATCAGTGGTTTGGGAGGAGATGTCGTTTGAAGAAATTGTTTACGCATAGACACACACACGCACGACGGACAAAAAGTGATCCAAAAAGCTCACCTCGTCACTACGTGACGGTGAGCTAAAAAAGGAAATACATTAAATTTATGAGACTCACTAAAGGCACTTTTATTGGGATCAACCATGGTTATTCATGCATTGACATTTGTCCTCAGGAAGTTGTCTGAACATGAGGCTGTTACGCCAAATCCGCAGATTTAGGACGAGTGTTCAAATATCTTCTGAGGGACCTGTCAAAGTTATTGCAATGAAATAACAATGGATGATCCTTATTATTGCATAACTTATGATTTCAACACCATACAGCAGTGTGACCCATATGCAGCAAGAACTTGGTTGGCCGTCTCTGGAGCAGAGGGCTGATGCTCGCCTTTGTATGCTTTATAAAAATCACCCATGGCATGGTTGCCATCCAAATTTCATCGTATTTCGAGCAGCCCAGAACAGTGACCTGTCAAAGCCTACGTCACCATCTTTTGTATCGTCAAATTCATACTTCAGCCAATTATTATAAACATTCTTTCTTTCCATTGGCTGTTGTGCACTGGAATAGGTTGCCGTCTTCTATTGTCATGAATCAGTTCAGTGTGGCAGTCAGGTCTTTTGACCACCAGCTACCCTAATAACACAACAGACATGTTTTTAACCTGATTTTAATTTCATCTTTTTTAACACTATATCATCTGTTACTACATCTCACTATCGCACTTTTAATCTCTCTATTCATCTTTCTTTATTCCTCACGACACGCAATCACCTACATGTAATCCTCGCGAGGGTGTGTTGTAGTACAGCTAGACAGATAGATAGATTTTGAAGAAAAGCTCCATATGAACTACATATAAACTCTTCAAGTGCCTAAGCAACATGGCGGCAAGTTCAGAATGTTGTTTACAATAAAATTCTAAAATGCTACGTTCAGGGCGATAATGTTATGTCCCTCAACATAACGTAAACAAAGCAAGCCCATCTTGTGACATCAAAAGTTCAAAGAGCATGTGAATTTAACGATTTTAACCCAGGTTTTGTTATTTGAATATGGCTTCTGGTCCATTCAAGAATAGCTTCTAACAGTTATGTTCATAAAATGTTTATGCAAGAACATAGTACAGTGAAATTCCGCTATTAAGACCACCTAAAATTGACACTAATTCTGCTTTAGAAAGCTTATTTAGAAGGGTGCAGTTATTCTTTCTTCGTGTTTTCTGCACACACTGTCCTGTGATCAAGGACCACCTTTGGAACTGTTCAAAAGTGGTCTTAAAGACAACTTTTGAACAGTCCTATAGGTGGTCTTAATATAGGAATTTTACTGTATATACAAACCTGTGATTATGTTTGGCTTTCCTGTATTTCACTAACTCCACCTTCATCTGACAGAATGTTTGTTTCTGCAGTTTACTTTCATACATCTCTCTAAAAGAAAAGAAAAACAGAAAAAAAAAATGAATTACATGTGTCGGTAAATCGGGCTTATCAAATACCACTGCATTAGTACAGTGAAATTCCGCTATTAACCCTTATATTGCTGAATATTCATTTAAGCCACACCCATTTCTGTCTATCAACCAATCAAATTACTTGATGTAATTTATTGCTGCAAATTCATAAAATGAATGCCAAACAGTGTAGATCCTGATCAGATGGCTTCTTCAGAAGCCATTTGATCTGGATCTACCATCTGATCTGGATCTACACTGTTTCCAAAGATAGGGGTTGTCGTGAACAGCAAGATAAGGGTTAAGACCACCTAAAATTAAGACTAAATCTGCTGTTAAAAGCTTATTGAGAAAGTTTCACTTATTCTTTCTTTGTGTTTTTCACACCCAATAAGAGACCACCTTTGGGACTGTTCAAAAGTGGTCTTAAAGACAACTTTTGAACAGTCCCAAAGGTGGTCTTAATATAGGAATTTTACTGTATTGTCAACAACAGCCACAGAGCTCTCACAAACTCCTAATTTGGAGTCCAGGCCCCAAGGTTATAAAATTATTTTATGCTCAACTCACTTGAGCAAGAAATTTGTCCTGCAATTGTTGGTATTTTAAAATTTATGAGCAGGACAAATAACATTCTGCATTGAGAAATGCCTCGTTCATTTGTATTTTAATATTTATGAGCATTATAAATTTCATGTTCAGCTGAGTTGAGCATGAAAAAAACTTCATAACCTTATGGCCCGGACCCCTATTTAAAGACATGGGACTCCATTTTTTTTTTTTTTTTGAAAGTTTCTGAAAATTATTAAACACCCTGCATCAGTGTTCTCAACAACAGCCTGCCATTAACTCCAGTGACCTGAAATGGATCACTGGCAAACAGTGCAGGTCCAGATCAGACACCAAAGAACACAACATCTCATCAGGGCCTTTAATGTTTGCAAAAGTTCAACTTTTTTTTTAGAGCCCACCGTGGTGTAGTGGTTAAGCTACTTGCCTTGCAAACCAGCAGTCCTGGATTCGATTCAGGGCTTCTCCACACTTTCGGATGAGTCTTTAAACCAAGGTCCCATCTCCATATGATCCTAGTTGTTGGTGGGACATAAAACTAAACACAAATCAACTATCTTAATATCAATTTCTAAATTCAACCCAACCTCAAGGTGTCTGATGTTTTTATATTTTTACAGTATTGCAACATATAAGGGGAAGAGTCTCGCCAAGGTAAAAAAGGGTTAACCCATAAAATGCCAATCACGACAAAATAATGTGGTCTGCTTTGCCATCTGCTAGTTACCTAAAAAGTAATTTTTTTGCAAACAGTGTGGGCCCAGATCAGACTGCTCCTGTGGGAGCAGTCTGATCTGGGCCCACACTGTTTGCCTGTATGCAAAAATATTTTTAAAAAGGTTTCCAAAAAATTTCAGCAGACGACATTTTCAGATGTATTTATTCTCAGCGTCTTAAGGGTTAAAAAGTTACTTACACTGCTAGTTTGACCCTTTGTTTCTTCTCTTTTGAAATCACAGTAAAGAGTCTCCATGACGTCAAGCCTTGTGATATCAGCACCATCCTTTAAATACATAATATTATCATATAACATCCCTGTTATTAAGTAAATAAATAACCTTATCATATTACATGCATAACAGAGCCGGACTCTGTAGCTCAGTCGAATGTCTGACTGGTGATCAGGAGGACGAGGGTTCAATACCTGCTTGGGTCGGCAACATTCTTTTGTGGAGATTGATCATGAAATCTTTTCTACGGTCATTCTCTCTCTTCCACTGATTCAAGAAGGGCAGTTGTCAGTTTCTGGCAAGAGAATGTGCACTGTACTGGTTAACCATTTACATATAAGCCTGCCAAGGAAAAGTGTGGAGAGGTAAACCGATCGGCTCAAAAATGACCTAAATAGTGTTGACTGGGCCGTTTAACTCTAATACAAACAAACAAACAAACAAACAAACAGAAAAATACTGTTATTTCTACCAGACATAAACTTGGCATTTTTCTTTTTGCTCAGAAGAAATATTTCCTCTTAGCTGAGGAAATAATACTCTTTATCTGGAATTACTTTTTGAACAAGATACAAGATACCGCTTTTGCAGTGAAATCGTTATATTCAAAAGGGGAAAGTTTCAGTCTTGTTGACGTTATTCATGACCTCATCGCAATGGCGTTGGGTAAGATACCAACATACGTTCAGAATGCGTGACATTTGAGTCAGATGTAATGCTGAAACAAAGAAAACATGGCTAAAGGCAGTTTTTAGTCAAATGAAACAGGACAGGATCTTTACAGTACTCTTAACTCCTTAACCCTTATCTTGCTGTTCACGACAACCCCTATCTTTGCAAACAGTGTAGATCCAGATCAGATGGCTTCTGAAGAAGCCATCTGATCAGGAGCTACACTATTTGGCATTCAGTTTATGAATTTGTAGCAACAAATTACATCAAGTAATGCAACAAATTACATCAAGTAATTTGATTGGTTGATAGACAGAAATGGGTGTGGCTTAGATGAATATTCAGCAAGATAAGGGTTAATAGGAATTCACTAACAAGCGAAACTGTCAAATTTTATTAAAATTCCATGTTCATTATGTATCAAAGTACTGCGCCTTGTACACCTCAGACAATAATTTAAAGTGTTTAACTACTGGCATCCACAAAATACATCACGTGAACAAGTCCGTGAAATGAAGACCCCCCTAAACCCTACTTTATATAGAGAAAACTGGGGTTTAAGGGGGTAAACAATATTTTTCTTATTTCTGCTCCAAGACATAGGTTGTGGGTACTCGTTAGAACCGCCTCAATGAGGCGGTTCTAACGAGCACCCACAACCTATGTTTGCAGTATAAATAAGAAAATTATCACAGATTTTCGTCAGAAAAGCAGCCATTTTGGAGATGTAAAAATTGCACTATATCGCACGGGTGTGATATCGTAATGGTTGGCAAAATTACCTGAAATGAGCATCTGCCTTGTGTTGTTTTTGTCTCAACTGTAGCTTCTGACACCATGTGAGGAATACTCTTTGTTTTAGTTTCTGGTTTGTCTGGTTGCGTAGCATACACATCCTGAAGTTTTAAATATTACATATATATATATATACACCTCAACCTCATTATAACACTGCTCATTATAACATGGTTGCGGATATAACACGGTTTCAAGATGGATCCCAAAAATGTATAGATTATATAGAAAAATGCCCATAAAAATGTATAGATTATATAGAAAAATGCCCATAAAAATGTACAGATTATATAGAAAAATGTCCATAAAAATGTACAGATTATATAGAAAAATGCCCATAAAAATGTATAGATTACATAGAAAAATGCCCACAAAAATGTACAGATTATATAGAAAAATGTCCATAAAAATGTATAGATTATATAGAAAAATGACCATAAATGGTCATTTCTCTATATAATCTATACATTTTTGTTTGGATATAACACGGTTGCTTAACTATCACAGTTTCTGCTTTGGACCCCGTCAATAGTGTTATAAAGAGGTTGTGGTGTATTTTTACCCATTAAGATGCCGAGAAAAACTACATCTGAAAACGCCGTCTGCTTATGTCGTCTGCTGAATCTATTTTTAAAAAACATTTTTGCATACAGGCAAACAATGTGGACCCAAATAAGACTGCAGTCTGATCTGGGGCCACACTGTTTGCAAGAATGACTTTTAAAGCAACCGGCAGACAACAAAGAAGACAACAATTGTTGTGATTGGCATTTTATGGGTTAACAAATTTTATGGGTTAACAAATCAACAAACTTGTAATATGATAGAGATGATACTTTCTCTATACAAGAATGTACCCACACAAATTCATGTACAGTCTGCACCATAACCTCTTTATACACTGTTTTATTTTTTTCTTAAGATCTACATAAAAAGTCTATGTTAGCTAAACAGCCATGATATATTGAAACAAAGTGTGTAGATAATATAGAACAAGAATTCCGCCGAAGGCTATGTCGCGCCTTTGGGGGCGCAAAGTTATCGAGCCATGATATGTAGGTCAAGGTCAAACATAGATGCTTGCACAAAAGATTCCATTCTCAAATGCAAGCTTGTACTAAGTATCATTAATAAAGCTCTGATAATTCTTGAGAAATGAACTTAACCATTAGGGTGAACGCAAGGGTGGTTGCAATATTTTGCAAAGTCAGTGAACCATGAAATTTAGGTCAAGGTCAAATATGGATGCTTGCATTTATGTTGCCATCCCCAGATTCAAGTTTGCACCAAATATCATTAATGAAGCTCTTATAGTTCTTGAGAAATAAACTTGACCATTACGGTGAACGCTAGGATGGTCGCAATATTTTACAAAGTCAGTGAACCATGAAATATAGGTCGAGGTCAAATATGGATGCTTGCATTTAAGTTACCATACCCAGATACAAGTTTGTACCAAGTATCATTAATAAAGATCTTATAGTTCTCGAGAAATAAACTTGACCAATAGGGTGAACGCTAGGGTGGTCGCAATATTTTACAAAGTCAGTGAACCATGAAATGTAGGTGAAGGTCAAATATGGATGCTTGCATTAAAATTGCCATCCACAGATACAAGTTTGTACCATATACCGTTAATGAAGCTCTTATAGTTCTTGAGAAATAAACTTGACCATTAGGGTGAACGCTAGGGGGGTCGCAATATTTTACAAAGTCAGTGAACCATGAAATGTAGGTCAAGGTCAAATATGGATGCTTGCATGTAAGTTGTCATCCCCAGACACAAGTTTGTACCAAGTATCTTTAATGAAGCTCTTATAGTTCTTGAGAAATAAACTTGACCATTAGGGTGAACGCTAGGGTGGTCACAATATTTTACAAAGTCAGTGAACCATGAAATGTAGGTCAAGGTCAAATATGGATGCTTGCATGTAAGTTGTCATCCCCAGATACAAGTTTGTACCAAGTATCATTAATGAAGCTCTTATAGTTCTTGAGAAATAAACTTGACCATTAGGGTGAACGCTTGGGTGGTCGCAAAGGTTGACGCCTTGACGAACGGACGAACGAACGGACGAATGAATGGACGGAAAACCGCGCGCCTATATCGCCCCATGCTAATAGCAGGCGCGACAAAAATGACCATATATGGTAATTTCTCTATGTAATCTATACATTATGGTATTAATGTTCCAATCATGCTATAACCGTGTTATAATAAACTGTTATAACGAGGTTGAGGTGGGCTTGCATACAAAAGCTGGGTTGCCCTATCTACAAGCTAAACTAAGCTGATTGCCTTCAATTTCAATGGAAAAGGATGTACATTATCTTTCTTATTTCTACTCAACAGATAGTGGAAACATATTTTGATATCCTCTTTCTGCAGTATACACAAGCTAAAGTGAGCTGACTGCCTTCATTTTTAATGGAAAATGCCAATCTTAAGACAACAGATTGTGGGAACTGATTTAGATATCCTCTTTATGCAGTAGCTCTAATAAGCACAGACAATCTATGTTTCAAGAAAACACACCTATATAATTTTGACCCCCTTTGACCCCACTTTTTTACAGTAAAACTGGGGTTTGTAGGTGTAAACATTATTTTTCTTATTTGTGCTCTAAAATATAGATTTTGGGTACTCGTTAGAACCACCTAATCGAGGCGGTGGGTTTTCGTAATGAAAATATGAAGGACAAGGCTATTTCTAGAGACAGGATAGATCTCATTATCTCACATGGAAGTATGTCTAATTAAAGCATTCCAAGGATGTTCTTCAATGACACAGCTTATATTTTCTTTTTTTTCTTTCAGCTTTGCATAGACATATACATTACGTTTCATTAATGTTAACCCTTAAAACTCCACAGAAATTTTTCAAGTACATGACATTTTTTCAGTTATTTTTCCAAAGAAAAAAGGCTTGACATTTCATATGGCCAGCAGATAATTCACATGAAATGTCAAGCCTTTTTTCTCTTTGAAACAAAAAAAAAAAGAATTGAAAATGGATTGATTAATTGACTGATTGATTGATTGATTGATTGTTTGGGATTTAACAACACATCAACCCTTGTGGGTCATTTTGTGTCGTCTCCCAGAGAAAGGGAGGAAAGGGACAGAAAAGATAGTAGAGAGTGGGATCGAGGAAGAGGAAAATGAATGGAGGTGCAGAAATAGAAGAAATGACAACTGTAATTAAGCCAATATGAGATGGATGCCCCCAGTGACACAAGATACCTGAACAACACCTTTGCCTCACGCAACCACCCCTAGAATTGAAAATGGAATCTGCCAATTGCATGATTGGCAGATTAATATTAACCCTTAAGACGCCGAGAAAAACTACATCTGAAAATGTTGTCTGCTTAATAAAAGTCGTCTGCTGAATTGTTTTGCAAACTTTTAAAAAATATTCTTGCATACAGGCAAACAGTGTGGGCCCAGATCAGACTGCTCCTATAGGAGCAGTCTGATCTGGGTCCACACTGTTTGCAAAAAAAATACTTTTAAGGTAACCGGCAGACGACAAAACAGACGACGATTGTCGTGATTGGCATTTTATGGGTTAAATCTTAAATAATGAAACTGTCAAAGTAATGAATAATAAACAGGAAAATTGAAAACGAATTCAATCAACAGATTATGAACAAAAATATGCTTACTTTTCGAACAAACACTGCTGCTGTCTTTGAAGATACAAAATAAAAACATTTTTTTCACAAAAGGAGAGCTAATAGGAGGATTCTGGGATACTGATGATTTTGTGAATTTTTCTTATCTAATCTTATAACCAATTCATCACCGTAGACCAGTACAGATACCTACTTTTACAAAAAGTTTTTGTTTGTTTGATTTGAGTTTTAACGTCCCCGTCAACACTGCATATGTCATTTTGGAGACATTGCTTCCAATTTTGTGGGACTTTTACCCGACATTGAGGTGAAATGACATCTCAAGCCCTGTCATCCAATGAAACCAATAGGGTTTATAAGCATGGCTGGACCGACTCGCACCGCTTTGCCTGGGCAGGCTTAGATCCTCTAAGCAGTTTACCAGTACTCGTGTGCTGTCGGTTTCAGCTCAGAATAACTGTATTTGCCCAAAGTATTCGGACACCTCAACTTCTTACCATACATGTTCTAAAATTCATAAATTTGAACAAGTACAATTTACTACCCAATGGTGTATCTGAGAAAAGCGGGATGTGTGTCAAACAGTGTAGGCCCTGATGAGATGCCGCATTCTGCGGCATCTCATCTGGGTCTTCACTGTTTGCTCAGGCCTGTCTGTCCAAAAACATTGTGAGCCATCTCATCAGGATCTAAACTGTTTGCTATCCTATCAATGATTTTGACTAAATTTCAAATTTACACGAAAGCCCAAATTGGATCTACAATGTAGATACCGGTACATGTATAGGCATCTTGTATGGATCTACATGATTTAATGGGATAAACTAAGTACAATTTCATAAACTAATTAGACATGTGTCCAAAAGCCTGGTAGCGCAATTAAGAAGACTAAAACGCAAATTGCGAATGCCATCTTGGGCACGGACGTGGACAGACAGACAGACATGCCCTTTCTTCCATTCTTTGAATGACAGGGGCATGAAAATTGTCCCAAGTGTAGAAACAAGAGGGCCATTTGGCCCTATATCACTCACCTGTATACCAGAAAATCATTAGTGATGTTTAGAATGCCCATCAGGGCTTGAAGAAATATATTGGGTACATGGTGCTTCCATGCAGAGTTGGAACCGACCGCACATGAGTACTGGTAAACAGCTTAGAGGTTCTAAGCCTGCCCAGGAAAAGTAGTGTCAATTGGACCGTCCAAGCATATTAACCGAATTGGTTTCATTGTGCTGCAGGGCTTTTGATGTCATTTCATCTCAATGTTGGGTAAAAGTCTCACAAAACTGGAAGCAACTTCTCCAAAATGACCTACACTGTGTTGACCGACCATGTGCTTTCAGAGGAGAAGATTTTTTAACTTAATCCATTATAAGTCTATGGGAACTAAGGAGCCAAGGGGCCATGGACAATTTGGACTCCAGCGGCATGGTTGACAGGATTTATGTAGGAGATCACTTGACATTGCTAATTACTAAATATCTAAGCACTGGGCCTTATATAGCTTTCAGAGAAGAAGATCTTTGAAGTTTTTTCCAGTATAAGTCTATTGGAGCTGATGAGCTTGGACATGGCCAATTTTGATCCCAGGGGCAGGGTTAGCAGGATTTATGTAGGTGACTATTTTATGTTGCTACATACTAAACATCTAAGCTCAGAGAAGAAGATTTCTCAAGCTTTCTCCAATATCAGTCTATGGGAGCTGAGGGGCCCTAGGGCATGGCCCATTTGGACCCCAGGGGTATAATTGGCAGGATTTATGTCGGTGACCACTTGCCATTGCTACATGCTAAATATCAAAGCTCTGGGCCCTATGGTTTCAGAGAAGAAAGATTTGCCCTGGACCATGGCCAATTTTGACCCAAAGGACATGGTTGGCAGGATTTATGTAGGCGACCATTTTATATTGCTATATACTAATCAATATCTAAGGTCTGTACTTTATGCTTTCAGAGAAGAAGATTTTTTAAGTTTTTTTTTAATTATAAGTTTACTGGACAGGACTTGGCCAATTTGGACCTCAGGGGCATGTTTGGCAGGATTCATTAGACGACCACTTGATGTTGCTACATGCTGAAGACCTAAGCTCTGGGCCTTATGGTTACAGAGAAGAAGATTTTTTTTTTCCATTTTAAGTTGTGTTTTTTTTTTCATTTAAGTCTATGGTAGCTAATGGGCCCATGGGCGTGGCCAATTTTGACCTAAAGGGCATGGTTGGCAGGGTTTCTTAAGATGACCATTTTGTGTTGCTACATACTATATATCTAAACTCTGGGACTTATGGTTTCAGAGGAGAAGCTTTTTGAAGTTTTTTTTTTTTGTTTTTTTTTCCATTATAAGTCTATGGGAGCTAATGGGCCCATGGGCATGGCCAATTTCGACTGCAGTGGCATGGTTGGCAGGATTTATTTAGGTGACCACTTGACATTGCTATATGCTATAAATTTAAGCTCTGGGCCCTGGGGTTTCAGAGAAGAAGATTTTTAAAGTTTTTCAAATTGTAAGTCTATGGGAGCTAAAGAGCCCTGGGGTGTGACCAATTTAGATCCCAGGGGCATAATTGGCAGGATTTATGTAGGTTGCCACTTGATGTTGCTACATACTAAATATCTAAGGTCTGGGCCTTATGGTTTCAGAGAAGAAGACTTTTTAAGTTTTTCCATTATAAGGGAGCTGATGAGCTTGGGCGTGGCCAATTTTGATCCCAGGGGCAGAGGTAGCAGGATTTATGTAGCTGGCTATTTTATGTTGCTAGATACTTAATATCTAAGCTCTGTGCTTCATAGTTTCAGAGAAGAAGATTTCTGAAGCTTTTTTCCAATATAAGTCTACGGGAGCTAAGGGGCCCTAGGGCATGGCCCATTTGGATCCCAGGGGTATAATGGCAGGATTTATGTAGGTGACCACTTGCCATTGCTACATGCTAAATATCAAAGCTCTGGGCCCTATGGTTTCAGAGAAGGAAGATTTTTTAACGTTTTCCCCTGATAAGTCTATGGAAGCTGATGAGCCCCGGAGCTTGGCCAATTTTGGCCCCAGGGGTATGGTTAGCAGGAATTATGTAGGTGACTATTTTATGTTGCTACATACTAAACATCTGAGCTCTGTGCTTCATGATTTCAGAGAAGAAGATTTTTGAAGCTTTTTTTTCCATTATACGTCTATGGGAGCTAAGGGGCCCCCGGGGTGTGGCCAATTTGGACCCCAGGGGCATGATTGGCAGGATTTATGTAGAGGTTGCTACAAGTCAAATATTTAAGCTGTGGGACCTGTGGTTTCAGAGAAGAAGATTTTTTAAATTTTTCCCATTCATTGAGGGTCAGGTTCTAGTGCACCAAAGGGAAATGGACCAGCTCACGCTTACCTCTATATAAAACCAGTGGACCCCGGGGCAGATCCATTTCTGGCCCCAGGCTATAATTTGAACAATGTTGGTGGAGGGCCACTAGATAAAGCTTCATACCAAATATGAAATGGCTTGGGCATTATGGTTTTAGACAAGAAGATTTTTAAAGGTTTTCCCTATATAAGTTTATGTAAAACGGATGCACGCACAGATGCATGGATGGACACGCGCACAACAGACGACAGACAAAAAGTGATCACAAAAGCTTGCCTCGTCACTGAGTGACAGGTGAGCTAAAAACACAAACTTTCAATCCCCCAGCCCAAGGATGCTACAAATGAAATTTGGGCCCAATCGGCCCTGTGGATTCAGAGGTGAAGTCGTTCAAAAGTGTTGATGCCAGACATACAACATATGATGACGGACAACTGCCTATCGTATAAGCTCCCCGAGAGGCTTTGACTCTAGTGAGCTAAAAATGCCACATGTATAACAATAATTCTATGTCACCAACCATCACCATGACACATAAAACTATATACCCGACAAGGCCATCATGACCAAAAGAGTGAGCTTTGGTTACAACAGTCACAAACAATTATAGTCCCGCCCATGAAAAAAAAACGTTACATTTACACATGTACAACCAGCAAATACTCAGTTGAGTCTGCACATCCACCAAGTACCATAAAAATCCTAAAAATTCGGACACCTCAACCCATTGTATGCTAGTGGAATCTATCATTGCTATATAATGGACAAGTCCATAAGTCATATAAGGGGTGTCAGGCATGGTTTTTCGTTTTTAGTCTATTTTTGAAGAAAAATCATGTTAGTAAATAGTGCAAACCCTGATCAGACACTGCATTCTGTGGCGTCTGATCTGAGCCTGCACTGTTTGCCGAGGAACCCCTTCAGATATACAATGGGTTAAGGACTTGCTGCAATTCTCCTAAATTTTAATAAATTTGTTTCACAATCCAGCAAAGAGTCCAAAAAGTGCCAATGGAACTGCAAACAGTGTAGACCCTGATCAGACTGCTCCTTCAGGAGCAGTCTGATCAGGGTCTACACTGTTTGCTTAGGCCTGTCTGTTCCAATACTTAGAATCATAATGGCATGGTAAAAAAAATTCTCTTATCTCTTTGGCAAGTCCACATGCTGTAGAAGACTTGTGTTATCAAGCAAGAGTCTGATGAGACTGAGCAGTTACACAGGATGATCCAAGTTGTCACAAGTCGCACAAGACTTATTGTAGGTTTTGCTGTGCACTGGCTCATTTTATAGTTTGCCAAGCAAGAGTCACGAAGATAATTAATGGATATTTTCCTTGTTTTTTTGTTTGTTTGTTTGTCTTGGAGTTTAACACTCTGGGTCATTTTTGAGTTGGTCAGTTTACCTATCCACACTTTTCTTGGGCAGGCTTATACGTAAGCTGTTAACCAGTACAGTGCACATTATTTCGCCAGAAACTGACAGCTGCCCTTCTTGAATCAGCGGAAGGGTGAGAACGACCGTAGAAAAGATTTCATGATCAATCTCCACAAAGAATGTTGCCGACCACAGCAGGTATCGAACCCGCGTCCTGATCACCAGTCAGACCCGGTGAGCTACTGAGCTACTGAGGTTGGCTGCTTATTTTTATCAGAAAGGTATGTTGATTATTGTTTGTTTGTTTGGATTGGAGTTTAACGGCCCAGTCAACACTATTTAGGTCATTTTTGAGCCGGTCAGTTTACCTATCCACACTTTCCTGGGCAGGCTCATACGTAAGCGGTTAACCAGTACAGTGCACATTCTTTCGCCAGAAACTGACAACTGCCCTTCTTGAATCAGCGGAAGGGAGAGAATGACCGTAGAAAAGATTTCATGATGTATGTTGATTATACAAGAATCCCCAAAATGAGACATTGGCAAACAGTGCTGACCCAGATCAGATGCCGCAAAATGCCTTTAATTGTCTGTTTGTCTTGAGGTTTAATGTCCCCATCAACACTATTTAGGTCATTTTGGAGACAGTGCTACCAATTTTGTAAGACTTTTACTCCAACATTAAGACAAAATGATATCTCAAGCCCTGCCGTCCAATGAAACAAATAGGGTTTATATGCATGAACGGTCTGACTGGGCCTTGTGCTATGTATAAGACAAAAGATTACAAACTGGGTAACCCTTACCCAATGTCATTTGTCAACCTGCAACCATGTTAGGACAAATCCCTCTGACAAGACTTAGTACATTTTCCTGCCCCCAACATCATGAAAACAAGGTCATTTTTTATTCAAATGAGATTTTACATCCCCGTCAACACTATTTAGGTTGCTTCCAATTTTTTGGGACCCGACATCTCAAGCCCTGCCCCCCAAACAAACCAAAAGGGTTTATATGCAGGGACTCACACCACTTTTTCTGGGCAGGCTTAGACCTTCTAAGCAGTTTACCAGTCTTATGTGTGGCCGGTTTCAACTCTGGGTGGAAGCATCACGAGCCCAATCTATTTCTCCAAGCCACAATGTGTAATAAACATCCCTGTAAAGGGGTATACATAATTTTTCTTATTTCTACTCATAGACATAGGTTGTGGGTGCTCGTTAGAACCACCTCGTTGAGGCAGTTCTAATGAGCCCCCATAACCTATGTTTGTAATAGGTTGTGGGTACTTGTTACAAATGCCTCAATACTGAGGTGGTTCTAAAGATCACCCACAACCTATATTCGTAATAGGTTGTGGGAACTTGTTAGAACGCCTCGTTGAGGTGGTTCTAACGAGCACCCACAACCTATGTTTGGAGTACGAAAAATATCACAAAATTTTCACCAGAAAAATAACTAGTTTGGAGACTATATCACATAGATGTGTTATCGCACTGATTAAACAAAAATGAGTTCCTGATTGAGAAACACTTGTTTTATCGGGAAAAATATACCTTGACAAAAACCTGAAATATCATTATAAAAACATTCAAAGACCTACCAGGACAAGCAGAAAGCAATATAAAATGTGTCAAATATTTCCAGTTTCGGCTATATTCATTGGGATGATTTTTTTGTCAATCAACTCCAATTTTCTAAGGGACAAGAAAGTTATTTACAAGGAAAAGTTCATTAAAATTCTGTTGGAAATGAGCCTGGGTGTCTCCAGCAAGAAAGATAACTGTAGGTGTGTGACGTCATCTGCAACCTCTCAATACCAGTACTGCCAGCACTCTGATTTTTTAATCCTTTGCTTCAAATAACCGCCGATGTTTCACAAATAATGTATTTTAAACATGTTCAACTGCATCCATGCTCAGTGAAATTCCGCTATTAAGACCACCTAAAATTGAGGCAAATTCTGGTTTAAAAAGCTTATTTAGAAGGTCGCAGTTATTTTTGCTTTGTGCTTTCTTACAGCAGTGCCTTCTGGTCAGGGACCACCTTTGGGACTGTTCAAAAGTGGTCTTTAAGACCACTTTTGAACAGTCCAAAAGGTGGTCTTAATATGGGAATTCTACTCTTTATGATTCTTGTGTGACCATTCCCTCGTGAAGTGCAATAAATACCTAGATGTGTATTATATAATAACTTTGGGTTTTACAGCATTTTCAAAATCAATTCACTTATACTGTGTCAGTCATTACTCAGAGGTGGGTGAAAACCAGTGTACCCAGATTAACCAATTTTGTACCAGAAACCCAAAAATGGGTACCCTGGCAAACAGTGCAGGCCCAGATCAGACACCGCAGACTGCAGCGTCTGATCACAGCCTACGCTGTTTGCGTAAATTTCAGCCATTTTCCAAATACCATAAATTCCGAAAACACAACCTGTCACCCCTAAATTTCGAAATAGACTCATGCCATATATATGGAGGAATATTCAATTTGGTACAAAAAGGGTTCAAACCACCCAGTCTTGGCACCTCAGATGTGGCAGCAATGAAACACCAACTTATAATTTTCAAGATACATCACTCTTAACCCTTGAGACACCAAGAAAAACTACATATGAAAATGTCGTCTGCTTATGTCGTCTGCTAAATTTTTTTATTTTTTTTTTTCAAACTTTTTAAAAATATTTTTGCATACAGCCAAACAGTGTGGGCACCGATCAGACTGCTCCTACAGGAGCAGTCTGTTCTGGGTCCACACTGTTTGCAAAAAATTACTTTTAAGGTTACCGGCAGATGCAGACGACAATTGTTGTCATTGCCATTTTATGGGTTAAACACTAGGCCATGGAGGCCCATGTAAACAAATTTTAGAGTGTCATTTGCTTCAGTATTACTATTATCATAATTATTACTAAAAAAAATTTTTTTTTGCTTTGTCACATCTATCTATATGATTGACGATTACTTGTCATTAAGTTTCAAAGGAAATCCAAACTTATTTACGGGGAATGGGAACACCTGGCACATTTTTTTCCGCCATTTTTCAAAGGGAGACAACTTTCAGGACTTCCTGTTCGCTTTTCTATAAGCCCTGTCCCACTGAAAAAGGGATCTACTCTAAAAGGAAAGAATTTGCTCCTCTGGAGCAAATTCTTTCCTTTAAGAGTTTGACCCTTATTGACATGGGAGACAAAAATCCTTTTGCAGGAGTTGCCTCCCCTGAAGGTGTTCCCGTTCTCCTTAAACCCTGTATTGCTTTGTTTTCCCTACACAAATACATGTATTAGGTGTCATGTTAAAAGCAACCAAACAACATGTTTTACCTCTGAATGGGTGTAGCCCGAGCCCGGGTAATATCCATACTATGAAGTATAAACAGAAATGATGATTCCCCTAATCAGCCCAACCTCTTCATAAAACTGTTGTCGGGTCCAAAGCAGACACTGTACCAGTCAAATGACTGTGTTATGTAAAAAAAAAATAATGATTATGTAGAAAAACTACCATTTATGGTCATGTTTCTACATAATTTATACATTTTTGGGATCCATCTTTAAACTGTGTTTTATCTAAAACCGTGTTACAATGAACAGTATTATAATGAGGTTTATGTGTATTTTACTTCCGTAATTGTCCTAAGTATTGGGACAGGTAGGTCTGTGCAAAACAGTGCAGATCCAGATCAGACTGCTCCTGAAGGAGCAGTCTGATCAGGGTCTACACTATTTACAACATTCCTTCTGCACCTTTTGGACTCCTTGCTGGACTGTCTAACAAATTTGTTAGAATTTTTGGAGAATTTTTTTTTTTTGGTTTTGGTTTTACGGCCCTTTCAAGATTATTTCACACATATCGAGCCGATCGTTAATCAGAGGTGGGCGAAAACCGGAGTACCCGGAGAAAAACCACCTGACCTTCCGTTGCAGAACTTGGCTTCTCACATTTGACCCGAGCTAGGCTTGAACCACAGCGGTGAGAGACCTAATGATCAAGAGTCAGCGCTCTTAACCACTAGGCCACGGAGGCCCGTTGTTTAGGTTTTGAGCTCAGAACTTCAAGCACACGTAGAATTTTTGGAGAATTACAGCAAGTTCTCAAGGTGCTAAACTTTTAGGACTTTTATGGAATACATGTATTACAACATACTTAATGGCTCCGATGCCATGAAGTCTTTCTCAGACTGATTAATAAAAAATATAAATAAATGATAAAAAAATAACTTCTAGAAAACAAAAAAAATATTCTTAAAGTATATTTATCCTGCACACAATGCAAAGAAACAGTAAATATGGAAGAAATGTTCATCTTTTAAAGAAACTCTGAAAAGAAATCTGCAAGAACATGTAGTGCATGCAAAGAAGTCTGTTTATCACATGAAAACACAGCGAAACGGCCAAGGTTTTGCTTACCACAGCTATTTCAAATTCACTTGGCAAAGCCTCGCATTTTATCCCTTTTTATCAACTCGTTTAATAAATTCAATAACACATGAACACAAATGTAAGATCCTCTATTTAACTTCAGGGTCAGGTTTTCTTATAAAGTATCGGAAAATACTCCATGTCAAAGACAAGTCTTATACAACTACAACCTCTCTATAACACTGTTTTTCATAACCCTGTTTTGGATATAACAGGGTTTTACCCATTGTATACTGGTGGACTCTTCCATTGCTATATCTAGGACCAGTCCATTTGCTATATAAGGGCTGTCAGACCTGTTTTTATTCTTTTTTTGAAGGAAAATTCTGTGAGCAAAAAGTACAGGCCCTGATCAGTCGCCGCATTCCGTGGCATCTGCTCTGGGCCTGCACTGTTTACCAAGTCATCCCTTTAGGGGTTTCCTGCATGCAATGGGTTAAAGATGGATCCAAAAATGTAAAGATTATACAGAAAAATGAGCATAAATGGTCATTTTTTTTTCCTATGCAATCTATACATTTTTGTTTTGATATAAGAGGGCTATTTTAACCCTTATCCTGCTGTTCATGACAACCCATACCTTTGCAAACAGTGTAGATCCAGATCAGATGGCTTCTGAAGAAGTCATCTGATCAGGATCTACACTGTTTGCGTTGCAGTTTATGAACTGAAAGAATAAATTCTATCGAGTAATTTGATTGGTTGACATTCAGACATGGGTGTGGCTAAATTAATTTATTCAGCAGGACAAGAGTTAACTAACAGACTTTCTGTTTCGGACTTACAGTGTTATAATAAGGTCGTAGTATACTACTATAAACTAATTAACAAATTTCATTTTTGTCAAACACACTCTGGTATATGCAAACTATTTACTTTTGGTTCTTCCTGAAAAGCAGAAACAGCTACCAATGAAGCAGTTTTGTGTATTCTTTATAATTACTTTTTCAAGATATTTCACTTTAACACAGGGATTAACCATGGTTTTTCATGCATTAACTAGGAAGCTGTTTGAACATGAGGCCGCTAGGCCAAATGTTCAAATATCTTCCGAGGGATCCGGCAAATATCCGAGGGATCCGGCAAATATCTCACGAGGGATCTGGCAAATGTTAATGCACTGAAATAACCATGAATGATCGTTGTTCTTGCATAACTTACGATTCCGACAGCAAATTTTGATTAAAACACCCAAAAGCGCCATATAAACTCCATATAAACACTTCAAATGCGACCGGTGAACCAACATGGCGGCCAGTTCAGAATGTTGTTTACAATGATGTTGTTACGCAGTCACCATCTGACGTCATCATAGAACCCTAAAACGCTATGTTCAGGGCGCTAATGTAACATCGCTCAACGTAAGGTAACAAAGCAAGGCCCGTCTTGTGATATCAAAAGCTCAAAATCCATGTTCAAACAGCATGCGAATTTCATGATTTTCACTGTTTGAGCAAGGCTTTTGGTCCATTTGACCACTAGTGGATTAAATATGCAAATTACTTAGATATGCCCAGCAAAGTTACAACTGTACGATGTCCTCAAGGACGTCACATTTACAGATGGTGGAATATTGACATTTTTGTTAAACAATCGTGAATAAAATGCGTTTTAACTGTCATATGATAAATACAATCTTGCATTCGTGCTCATGTATTATTGAATTCATTAACCTTGTTGAAGAAAAGGGATAAAATGCTCGGCAAAGCCTCACATTTTGTCGATTTTCCTCAACTCATTTAATAAATTCAATAATACATGAACACTCATGTAAGATCCTCTATATAGTGAAGGGGAGGCTCACAGAGTCAACCTCACTCACTCGTCCTGACCTAGCTAGATTCAGAGGCAAGACAGTGTCAAGACATCTGGAGCTAAGCCCAGATGCAGTGGATGACCATGGCTTCTTTAGTGCCTTATCATGCTCTCCGTGCTCCAAAACAAGCTGCTGCAAGGCTGACTGGGCCATTGAATCAGAGAAGCGATTTCTTCCACAACCGCTGCGGAAGCACACTTTGTTTATTTTTCTTCTTTGTTATGGTTTGTCTTTGAGTCTGTGTATCACATACTATTTTGTTATGGATAGCCAACTGGCCATTTTGTGGGACAGTAACTGTCCTTTTGGCTTTATGCTATTGATTTTTCCATTTGGGTCTAGTTGTTTCATGTCTGTGCTTCCTTCCCTTTGATGTCTCTGATGGGAGCTATGGGTTAATTGTATCAATTCCTGATCATTGCCTTCACCATAGCTGGGACAGGCAAATCCAGCCATCTGGAGAAAAACCGTCAGGCCTTCTACTGCAAAACCTGGCAACCAACATGTGACCTGAATGTGGCCTGAACCCACAGCGGTGACAGACCTATGTATAAGGGTCAGCACACTTTTAAATACTAGGGCCAGGGGAATCTGGGTGTTCTAGTTTACTTTTATTCTAAAAAATTGATAATGTACATTCTATTTCACTAAATGAAATCATGTATAACCCTTTCAACCCTGTAGACCAGTACAGACACTTATGCAAACAGTGTAGATCCAGATGAGACAGCCCATAATGAGCCATCTCATCTGGATCTACACTGTTTGCCCTCTTGTAAATGATTATTGACTAAGCGTAATTTACAACAAGATGTGTTTGTGAAACACTGATGCCCCCCGACAGCATATGTTAAATATTAAGCAATCAAAAGGTATGGCCAATGTTCAAGTCTTAAAAAAGTAGGTCAAGGTCACAAGGTAAAAAATTATGAGATCGATGGAAAGGTCTTGTGAAAAAGAATGCACATGTGAAATATGAAAGCCCTAGATCAAACGTCAAGGTCAAGGTTACGGTCACAAGGTCAAAAATTATGGTACCACTAGAAAGGTCTTGCGACAAGGAATGCACATGTGAAATATGAAAGCCTAATCACTTACCAATCAAAAGTTATGGTCAATGTTTAAGTTTTTAAAAAGGAGGTGAAATGTCAAGGTCAAGGTCAGGAGGTCAAAAATTATGGTACCACTTGAAAGGTCTTGTGACAAGGAATGCACATGTGAAATATGAAAGCCATACCAGTTACCATTCAAAAGTTATGGCCAATGTTAAAGTTTTTGCAAATGTTAGTTTTTAAAAAAGATGTAGGCGAAATGTCAAGGTCACGAGGTCAAAAATTATGGTATCACTGTAAAGGTCTTGTTACATGGAATAGATATGCGAAATATGAAATTCCTATCACTAATCAATCAAAAGTGATGGCCAATGTTAAAGTTCTTAAAAAGGAGGTCAAAAGTAGGTCAAATGTCAAGGTCACTAGGTCAAAATTGATGGTACCTCTTGAAGGAATGCACATGTGAAAAATGAACTCCCTAGCAATTACCATGTTAAGGTTTTTGCGGACAGACAAACAGATTGACAGAGAGACAGACCAAAAACTATGTGCCCCCCCCCCCCCCGAAACTTTGATTTCGGGGCCATAAAAATGGACAAAGTAGAAGTAAAACAAAGATCAGGAATCGATACAATTAACTTACTCCACCCATCAAAGACACCATAGGGACAGAAACACAAACATGAAGCGACCGGACCATAATGGAAATCTAAACAAAGGAAGGCCATAAGGACAGTTACTTTCCCACAAAATGGCCAAATGGCCATCCAAAATAAAATGACACAAGTGATACACACAGAAAGTAACAAACAACAACATAAATAAACCGCCACAGAAGAACTGCCTTGGAACGGGGCTTAAATTGATTTTTCATGGCCATAATCCTGGCCCTTACCTCTGTCGCGGCATACACTAATTTTGTTTAGTCCGCATGAAGTCCAAATTCAAAGCTGAAAGAATCCACTTCAGATACTGAGGGTGAAAGAGTCCAAAAATAAATAAATAAATAAATATATCAAATGCATATTCGTATGTAATATATAAAGTAACATACTTCTGAGCCTCCTTTGTAAACTGGCGCCACCTGGCAAAGGCAAGATAGAGACGACATCTACGGTTTTCTTCTGCTCTGGACTTCCACTGTGTATTGAAGAAAAATATTGTTATCACTAGAGAAAATCCTGTGGCATAATTTTTCACTATTTTTCAGTGACAACAAGGCTTGACACATCATGTTTACTGCCTGTACAGCCGATGTTTCACATGTAATGTCTAGCTATTTTTTTGCTGAAAAGTAAGAATCTCTCTTTTTTTTTAAAAAAAATGCCATCTCCTAAAAGTGCTAAGTGCATGAAAGGATAATATCTTCAAACTGTTTACATTATGAAAACACACCTATTCAAATATACCGTAAATTTTACCGCCCCCCCCCCCCCCCCCCCCCAAAAAAATGAAAATTTTCAGATGAAAAATTGTGATTTTATCCTTGTTTCTGCTCAACATATAGAATGTGTGTACATGTTAGAACCGCCTCTAATGAGTACCCTAAATCTATATTTTAGAGCACAAATAAGAACAAGATGTGTTTGTGAAACACTGATGCCCCTGGACAGCGCCATTCACAAGTTATTCCCAATGTTAAAATTTTGAAAAAAAGTAGGTCAAGGTCATGAGATCAAAAATTATGGAACCACTGGAAAGGTCTTGTGATAAGTTATATACATGTGAAATATGAAAGCTCAATCTATTACCATTCAAAAGTTATGCCCAATGTTAAGGTTTTTGTAGACAGACAAATAGACAAATGAACAAACAGACAGACAGACCAAAAATTATATGTCCCCAGAATCTCGATTCCGGGGACATTAAAATACAGCTTACCCCTGTAAACCCAAGTTGAATTATATAGGTGTGTTTTCATGTTGACTTCAAACTGCCAATCAATGTCACAGGAAAAAGTGAGCTATTCATGATTGTTTCAATCAAGACTTTTGGACCACTCTTTGATAACTAAGTAAAATAGTTTATTGTTGTTATTTTTATTTATATATTCATGGTTTTGAATTTTACCATGCTTCAAGGGCACATTCTTCATCAAACCTAACCTCATCACAAAAACACGCCTATATAATTTTGACCCCCTTGAACCCCACTTTTATATAGTAAAACTTGGGTTTACTGGGGTAAACCTTATTTTTCTTATTTCTGTTCTAAAATTTAAATTGTGGGTACTTGTTAGAACCGCCTCAATGAGGCGGTTCTAACATGTACCCACAATCTATATTTTGAGCAGAAATAAGAAAAATATCACAAATTTTTCATCTTAAAATTTTCATTTTCTGGGTGATAAAGGTTACAATGTATTTGTATAGGCAAGTTTTCATAATGTGCTGCAAGGATAATCTGCCCAACTGTAGGCCAATATCAATTGAAAGCCCTGGAGACATTAACCCTTATCTTGCTATTCACAACAACACCTATCTATGGAAACAGTGTAGATCCAGATCAGATGACTTCTGAAGAAGCCATCTGATCAGGATCTACACTGTTTGACATTCAATTTATGAATTTGTAGGAATAAATTGCATCAAGTAATTTGATTGGTTGATAGACAGAAATGGGTGTGGCTTAAATGAATATTCAGCAAGATAAGGGTTAAGATACATGACAAGATCACCTCACACAACTGCCCAATTTTTTATTTCATAATTTCTGGAGATATCATGATAAATTATAATGATCGTCAGAATCAGAATTGTTACAGGTGACACATCTAACAACTTGAATATCAAAACAGAAGTGAAGGCAATGATCAGGAATTGATACAATTAACCCACAGCTCCCATCAGAGAAAGGGAAAGAAGCACAAACATGAAACAACGAACCCTAATGGAAACATCAATAGCGGAAAGCCAAAAGGACAGTTATTTTCCCACAAAATGGCCAATTGGCTATACAAAACAAAATAATATAAGTGATAAACACACTCAAAGACAAACCATAACAAAAATAAAACGTGACAGAAGAACCGCCTTGGAACCGTCAGTGAAACGAATCCACTGGGGGGCTTAAATCGATTTTACGTGGCCACAATCCTCGCCCTTATTTCGGTTGTGATTTAGACAAATAATTTGTTCAAGACTTCTGACAAAGCTGGCCTGAAGCAGAATACCATTAACTCTGTCCTGTAGTATGCCTCAGTTTAGATCTGTTTATTGCCACAATCCTCGCCCTTATTTCCGTTGTGATTTAGACAAATAATTTGTTCAAGACTTCTGATGATTCATTACCTTAACAAAGCTGGCCTGAAGCAGAATACCATTAACTCTGTCCTGTAGTATACCCTGTCTCAGTTTAGATCTGTTTATTGCCCACTTGAAGGCGTTCATTCCTTTCCTTAGCATGTGTTTTCTCTGCAGTGCATTGACAGCTTTGTGAAGATTCACCTGAGCTAAGGCTGTCTTCCACCTACTGAAGTATCGACCAAGGAGGTAGGTTCTACAGCATATTTCACCCCTGTGAGAAGAATATAAGAATCTGATATGGGGTTCTGCTGTAGATGAGCGTTTCCAACCCGAGTGATGACCTTGCTGAGTGGAACCGAGGCTATGCCAAGGTTCCGCTCAGCACGGTCATCCCGAGGGTTGGAAACGCCCATCTGCAACAGAACCCCATATTGGATTCTTTTTCTTGCACAACACCTCCGGTTAGTTTCGACAGCTAGCACATGTATATTGTTTACGAAATAAAAGTAGTGCGGAAGTAGTTCCGGCAGTGGAATAGAATTGAAGCGCATTTATGTTAGTTGCCTGGGTCGGAACACCAGGGTCAGAACATAAATTTCTATCCCAGGGTAAAATCACGGATTTCCTTGTCTGGTGTGCAAGAAGAAACAGAGAATCCCATTTTAGTGGTTATTACACGAAATCTTGAAATTTAGAAAACAAGCGTGAGAATGTTCAGGGTTCGACATTAACCCAAGACCGACATTAACCCAAGACCGATGGACATTGACTAGTGAAAAGCTGGTCAGACCTAGTAAGGTCAGTGGCTAGCTGGTCCGAATGGTCCAGTTAAAATCTTTACTATTATGTTCATAAGCTAATAGCTGTTTTCAGTTTGTTGCAGTAGTTTTTTCTATGTAAATAATTAATTCCTTAATGATCCTAAGTATTGGGACAGTCAGGCCTTAGCAAACAGTGCAGGCCCAGATCAGACTGCTCCTGAAGGAGCAGTCTGATCAGGGTCTACACTGTTTGCCATTCCTTCTGCACCTTGGATCATGAAACAACAGGAGAATTACAGCAAGGCCTAAAGGTGTCCCAATTTTTTCAATTTTTATGGTATGACAAGGAGATCAGGCGTCCAAATATTTAGGGCAAATACTGTAACTCTTAGTTTAGGATACAAGTACTCACTTTCTCAGCATCACACCATAGCTGATAGGGCTGACGCAAGCGGCCTCCTGTATTCTGTAATTCTGCTCTTTCATGTGTAGGACATTATTCAACCAACGTCGAAAACATCGGGCCTGCAATAGAAATTCCTATTTATAACAAGCAGGCTTTGTCCATATGATCATTTTTTACCTTTGACACATTAACCCTTAAGATCGCCCAGAAAAACAACATCTGAAAATGTTGTCTGCTAAATTTTTTTTTGCAAGTTTTTTAAAAATATTTTTGCATACAGGCAAATAGTGTGGACTCAAATCAGACTGCTCCTACAGGAGCAGTCTGATTTGGGTCCTCACTGTTTACAAAAATGGCTTTTAAACTAACCAGCAGACGTCAAAGCAGACGACAATTGTCACTAGTTACATGAACAGCTTGTTCAACAATTTTTTGTTCAGTTTAAGGAGAATGAGAAAACCTTCAGGGGAGGCAACTCCTGCAAAATTATTTTGGTCTCAAATGCCAATAGGGGTCAACTCTTAAAGGAAAGAATTTGTTCCTAAGGAGCAATTTCTTTTCTTTAAGAGTAGATCCCTTTTTCAGTGGACCAGGGCTTATAGAAAAGCAAACAGGAAGTTCCAAAAGTTGTCTCCCTTTAAAAAATGGCCGAAAAAATCTGCCAGGTGTTTTCATTCCCCTTAATAGATGTTTTTTTATTTTTGTTTTATTTTGGTCCTTTCAAGATTATTTCACTTATTTTGAGGTGATCATTAATTAATGGCGAGGAAAAACCGGAGCATCAGGAGAAGACCCACCTGACCTTCTGTTCCAGAACTTGGCTTCTCACATGTGACTCGAGCGAGGCTCGAAGCCATGACAGTGAGAGACCTAGTCTTCAAGAGACAGCACTCTTATCGACAAGGGCATTAAACACTATTGGTTTCATTGGGTGGCAGGGCTTGAGATGTCATTTCATCTCAACGTCGGGTAAAAGTCCCACAAAATTGGAAGCAGCGCCTCCAAAATGACCTTTACAGTGTTGATTGGGACGTTAAACCTCAAATCAAACAAAATCAAATCGACAAGGGCATGGTCCTACATAGCTCCATGCAGATAAGGCACTTTTTCCATCCAAAAAGTACTGATATTTTTCTTATTTCTGCATGAAACAAGATGTGTTTGTGAAACACTGATGCCCCCGGACAGCGCCAATGTTAATGTTTTTAAAAATTTTGAAAAAAATAGGTCAAAGGTCAAGTTCAAGGTCACGAGATCAAAAATTATGGTACCACTGGAAAGGTCTTGTGATAAGGTATACACATGTGAAATATGAATGCTCTATCTATTACCATTCAAAAGTTATGCCCAATGTTAAAGTTTTTGCAGACGGACAAACGGACAAACGGACGGACAGACCAAAAACTATATGCCCCCGAATCTCTTAGATTCCGGGGGCATAAAAATATGTTGTGGGTATTCATTAGAAGCACCTCAGCAAGGCACTTCTAATGAGTACCAACAACATATAGGCCCCCGCCCATTGGGGCTTGAAGAAATAGATGGGCTGCATGATGCTTCCATGCAGAGCTGAAACCGACCCCACATGAGTCCTGATAACTAGCTTAGAGGATCTAAGCCTGCCCAGGCAAAGTGGTGTGAGTCGGACCGTCCATGCTTATAAACTCTATTGGTTTCATTGGGTTATAGGACTTAGTGAGTGAGTGTTCGAGTTTTACGTCCCACCAACATCTAAAGTCATACGGAGATGGGACCTCGGCTTAGTGACTCATCCAAAAGTCTGGAGAAGCCCGGGATCGATCCTGCGACCCCTGGTTTACAAGACGAGTAGCGTAACCACTACACCACGGAGGCTTCTACACAGGACTTGAGATATTTCATCTCAATGTTGGCTAAAAGTCCCAGAAAGTTAGAAGCAATGTCTCCAAATGACCTTTACAGTGTTGACAGGAATGTCAAACATCAAATCAATCAAACAAACAACCTTAACGGCGGCGCATATGAGGTCTTATTCAACCAGTGCATTTATCAAACACATGAGAATATTCGATTTTGGGTAAGAGCATGAGGGTTAGAACAGAATTTCTATCCCAGGTTAAAACCATGGATTTCCTTATATGGTGTGCAAGAATACATAATAATGGATCTTTTCCATTACTTACTTATACATGTATTATGCTTTGTGAAGTATATCTAAACTTACAACAAGAAACAAATGTTGTGGATATTTGTTAGAATCGCCTCGATGAGGCGATTCTAACAAATATCCACAGCATTTGTTCTGTTCCTGTATTGATAAGAAAGACTTTTGAGTATTTCCATTAATCAGTCTCATCTTGAGCTAAAGATAAGTTCAATTGAGTTTTGTTGTAATATCAAATGTCGGTATACAGAGGGCTGACGGTATGATTTTGTTTGTTGATTTGAGGTTTAACGTCCCCGTCAACACTGTATAGGTCATTTTGGAGACGTTGCTTCCAATTTTGTGGGACTTTTACCCGACTTTCGAGATGAAATGACATCTCAAGCCCAGTGCTGCCCAATTAATCTAATAGGGTTTATAAGCATAGACGGTCAAACTGGCACCACTTTTCCTTGGCATGCTTAGAACCTCTAAGCAGTTTACCAGTACCCATGTGCGGTAGGTTTCAGCTCTGCGTGAAAGCATCATGCAGTCCATCTATTTCTTCAAGCCCCGATGGGCGGGGGTGATCATCTTCAGCTAAGGATACGTTCAATTGAAATGGGCGTTATTATGTGTTTTGTTGTACACATATAATAACACGTATACTCATGCCAGCAATGGCAACTCTTTTGTTTTCAATATGAAATTCTTTTGATCTTCTTTCTTCAGCAATAAAATCGGAACTAGACTTGATTTCTGAGAAAGAGATGTCCCCCCACCCCCACCACTTATCCCCTTCAATCCAAGCTCAATTCAACAGCACTGCTGTGACCTTGAAAATAAGGTCATGGTCACAAAAACCTAATCAGTTCTTCATCCTCTCCATGAATGACATGACCATGAATGTAAGTTCGAAAAGAATACAAACAGCAAAAGCCTCCAGTGTCAGACAGTTTATTATAAACATTATGGTATTGCTTAAGTTTTGCTTTCAACTTGTTAAAAAGCTTTAGCTTCAGGGGAACTTTATCATTTTAAGGACACAGAAACGCACATAAATTGCCTGCCATTTTTCAAAAGTAGATTGCTTCCGTAAATACATTTGTAGGAATGTGACCGTAATGATCCTAAATATTGCGACAGATAGGCCTCAGCAAACAAGGCAGACCCAAATCAGACTTCCATTCAGTTTGCACCCTTTGGACTTTTTACAGGATCGTGAAACTTATTTAAAATTTTAAAAGAGCAAGTTGTCAAGGTGTCCAAATTTTTATGATTTTCATGGTAGATTGATTTCGTAAATACATTTATCATATGACGTCGCGTCTGAGAGTGTAATAATGCCATGTAATATTTTCGATAATCCACTAGTGGATTAAATATGCAAATTAGCTAGATACGTCCCGTAACGTTACATGTACTACGCCCTTAACAACGTCGCGTTTATCAAATGGCGGAATATTGATGTTTTTGTAAACAATCCTGAATAAAATGCGTTTTAAATGCCATATGATAAATAGAATTTTGCATTTGTGATCATGTATTATTGAATTTATTAAACTCGTTGAGGAAAAGGGATAAAATGCTCGGCAAAGCCTCGCATTTTATTCCTTTTCCTCAACTCGTTTTATAAATTCAATAATACATGAACACTTATGTAAGATCCTCCATGTACATATGTAGGATATAGCTTTCCTTGAATCTAAGTTTTCTATGCCTGCAGGCTGCTCTTCATATTATTAATGGGAAGAGTTTGCTCCCTTCGGGATGCAATTCTTTCCTTAACTGCTAATCCTTCTGAATGACCTTCAACCAATCAGATTTCTTGATGTTATTAATTCCTTCAAATTTACAAAATGAATGTCTGATCTGTATCTACACTGTTTGCAACAAGGCACTGCTTATTCTGGTGTTGAGGTTTAAGAATAGCCCCCAATGTGGAGGGCAGCAAGAAATGTTCAATCTTTTCAGAGCTACATGTTTCTCCATTAGAAGTGTACCAATTCCCGTTGATGTACCAGTTTGCAGAAATATACTGTTAGCTATAATCACAAAAAAAAATACTTGTACACCACAACCTCTTTATAACATTAGTGATTATTGACGGGGGTCCAAAGCAGAAACCGAGTTAGTTAAACAACCATGTTATATCCAAACAAAAATGTATAGATTATACAGAAAAATGACCATTTATGGTCATTTTTCTATATAATCTATGTACATTTTTGGAATCCATCTTGCCACCGTGTTATATTTCCAAAACCTTGTTATAATGAACCATGCTATAATGAGATAGAAGCCTCCGTGGTGTAGTGGTTACGCTACTCGCCTTGTAAACCAGGGAACGCAGGATCGATCCCGGGCTTCTCCAGACTTTCGGATGAGTCTTTAAACCGAGGTCCCGTCTCTGTATGACCTTAGCTGTTGGTGAGACATAAAACTCAAACACTCACTCACTCAAGCTATAATGAGATTGTGCTGTATATACCATGAGCACCAAGTTTTGTCTCTTCTCCACATCAACATTATACAGTCGCCTTAGTAACTTCACTGCCTGGACTGTAGTAGACACTGATTCTCCTGACTTCACTGAGAATGGTAAACTGAATATTGATGACCTGAAATGAATATGTATGAGGCATTTCATAGACTGAAAATTACTGGCCGAATACTGATGATCTGAAATAAATATGCACAAGACATTTCACTGGCTTGAAAATTACTGGCTGAATACTGATGATCTGAAATGAATATGCATGAGACATCTCATAGGCTGAAAATTAATGGCTGTGTGTGTGTGTGTGTGTGTGAATTCGGGTTTAACGTCGCTTTCAACAATTTTTCAGTCATATCACGACGGTGTCTGGTTGCGACAGGGAGCTCAATGCTCACATTTATAGTGCTGCCTCACTGAAGTATCATGTCCCAGACACATTACATGATACCACACCCAGTCACATTATCCTGACACTGGATCGACCAGTCCTAGCTCTACCCCGTAAATCTGAGTGCCAAACGAGGAGCAGCTAGTACCATTTTTAACGACTTTGGTATGTCGCGGCCCGGGGTCGAACCCCAGACCTCCCGTTCCCCGGAGCGGACACTCTACCAACTGAGCTATCGGGGCCGGTAAAAAAAAATTAATGGCTGACTATTGATCATATGAAATGAATGTGCATGAGACATTTTACAGTCTGAAAATTAATGGCTGACTATTGATCATATGAAATGAATGTGCATGAGACATTTTACAGTCTGAAAATTAATGGCTGACTATTGATCATATGAAATGAATGTGCATGAGACATTTTACAGTCTGAAAATTAATGGCTGACTTTTGATCATATGACATGAATATTATGTATGATGCATTTCAAAGGCTGAAAATTAATGGCTGAATATTTATCATATGAAATGAATGTGTAGGAGACATTTCATAGGTTGAAAATTAATGGCTGACTATTGATCATTATGACATGAATATGTATGATGCATCTCAAAGGCGGAAAATTAATGGCTGACTATTGATCATAAGAAATGAATCTGCATGAGACATTTCATAGGCTGAAAATTATGGGCTGAATACTGATAATCTGAAATGACTGTGCCTCAGGCATTTCATTGGCTGAAAATTACAGACTCAATACTGATGATCTAAAATGAATATATGTGAGACATTTCATTGGTTGAAATAGTACTGGCTGATTTCACTGGTTCAGATGGACAAAATATATTATGCTAGAGAGAATGAATTCACCATAGTGTGGGTTTTATTTTCTAGCCTTTTGGGATCATTGATTCCACTGCAGAATTTTGAAAAGACCTGAGGATCACTAATGCGGCTGAACTGGCCGAAACTAGCTCGCCTGGCCCAGAAAAAAACTTTGACACTCTATGGTTTTCAGTTCTAAGTCCTTGCTTCCAGGCGATTATCTTTTCATAGAACATTAAATGATATAAGTGCTAAAATATGACAAAACATCAAAGTCATCACGAAAACACACCTATATAATTTTGACCCCCTTAAACCTTTTCTTATTTCTGCTCTAAAATATAGATTGTGGGTACTCATTAGAACTGCCTCAATGAGGTGGTTATAAAGAGTACCCACAATCTATATTTTCAGCAGAAATAAGAAAAATATCACAATTTTTCATCTTTAAATGTTAGTTATTATCGGCAGTAAAGTTTACAATGTATTTGTATAGGCGTGTTTTCGTAATGTCAAAACATCAGATTTTAGTTAGAAACTATTCAAACATTTCACTTTGTTGACAAATGGGCTGCAATGAGCTAAACTACCCATTTCGAATCAGCTGCAACATCTACTTTGTTCAACTGAATTTAATTGATTTCCTAATTGTCAGATCCAAAGGTTTTGATTTTACCTCTGTGTCTTTGATGGCAAGAATGTACACCATTTGTCACAGAGCACTGTGAAGACAAGTCAATCATGTTTCACAGTCCAGTGTGACAACTTTGCACCTGTTGCCTCAAAACAGTACAGTGCCTGATGTAAATTTCAACAATTAACGGTACCATCTTACTGTGGTCAGCTGACTGAGATCAGCATCTCCAGGTAGTCTAATAAGTCTTTGTTTGCTGTACACTATATCATTGACACAAACAGACTAGGTTTTTTGTTTGATTTGATGTTTAACCCTTTTTGTACCAAACAGAATCTTCAACCTTATATATACCAGGAGTCCATTTCAAAATTTAGGGGTGTCGGGTTGTTTTTTCTTCAAAATTTAATTGGAAAATGACTTGGCTTTTCTCAAACAATGAAGGCCCTGATCAGATGCCGCGTTCTGCGGCGTCTGATCTGGGCCTTCACTATTTGCCCTGGTACCCGTTTTGGGGTTTCCGGTACTAAATGGGTTAAAATCCCTGTCAACACTATATAGGTAATTTTGGAGATGTTGCTTCCAATTTTGTGGGACTTTTACCCAACACTGAGATGAAATGACATCTCAAGCCCTGTCGTCCAATGAAACCAATAGGGTTTATTAGCATGGACGGTCCGCCTCGCACCACGGTTCCTGGACAGGCTTAGATCCTCTAAGCGGTTTACCAGTACTAGTGTGCGGGCTGGATTCAGCTCTGCGTGTAAGCATCAGGCAGCCCATATATTTCTTCAAGCCCCTATGGGCGGGGGCCGATTGACACAAAGAGACTATGTTTTTTGCTTGATTTGATGTTTAACGTCTCCATCAACACTACATAGGGTAATTTTGGAGACGTTGCTTCCAATTTTGTGGGACTTTTACCCGACATTGAGTCACCCAATGAAACCAATAGGGTTAGCAGGGATGGTCCAACTCGCACAGCTTTGCCTGGGCAGGCTTAGATCCTCTAAGCGATTTACCAGTACTCGTGTACAGTCGGATTCAGCTCTGCATAGAAGCATCATGCAGCCCATTTATTTCTTCAAGCCCCGATGGGCGGGGGCCTGGGTGATAAATGAGTGGATAAGCAGAGTGATTAAGTTAAATGAATTGGGGTTTAACATCCCCGTCAACACTAATTAGGTCAATTTGGAGACTTTGCTTTCAATTTTGTGGGACTTTTACCTGACACTAAGATGAAATGACATCTCAAGCCCAGTCGCCCAGTGAAACAAATAGGGTTTATAAGCATGGACAGTCTGACTCACACCGCTTTGCCTGGGCAGGCTTAGCTCCTCTAAGCAGTTTAGCAGTACTCTTGTGTGGTGGGCTCAGCTCTGCGTGGAAGCATCATGCAGCCCATCTATTTCTTCAAGCCCCGATGGGCAGGGACCACCTAAATAGTGTTGACGGGGGTGTTAAACCTCAAATCAAACAAACAAGCCTGATTTTCTGTGAAAAATATGAAAATGTTTTCAAAATGTTTGTTTGTTTGTTTGATTTGAGGTTTAACGTCCCCGTCAACACTGTAAAGGTCATTTTGGAGACGTTGCTTCCAATTTTGTGGGACTTTTACCCGACACTGAGATGAAATGACATATCAAGCCCTGTCGCCCAATGAAACCAATAGGGTTTATAAGCATGGACGGTCCGCCTCGCACCGCGGTTCCTGGGCAGGCTTAGATCCTCTAAGCGGTTTACCAGTACTAGTGTGCGGGCCGGATTCAGCTCTGCGTGGAAGCATCATGCAGCCCATATATTTCTTCAAGCCCCTATGGGCGGGGGCGTTTTCAAAATGACATCTGCTAATAATAATTTTGTGACTTATGTTTCAGGGGTTTATAACCCTTATCTTGCTGAATATTCATTTAAGCCACACCCATTTCTGTCTATCAACCAATCAAATTACTTGAGTAATTTAATGCTACAAATTCATAAACTGAATGCCAAACGGTGTAGATCCTGATCAGATGGCTTCTTCAGAAGCCATCTGATCTGGATCTATACTGTTTGCAAAGATAGGGGTTGTCGTGAACAGCAAGATAAGGGTTAATTTTGTGGCTCATGTTTCAGGGGTTTATAATATTACACTGATTTATTAGTACCGGGTACATGCTTATCATCGGAAATATTTTTTAAAAAATGACCATCAAATTTTGTATTCAAAATACATGTAGTCCGTATAGCCTATATTTCAACAGCAGCTAGCAAAGCAAACATGCATGTGCAACAAGTTGTCTCTCTCTACTTTGGTGCAAGTCCGAACAAAAAGTGTCTGTGAAAACCTGAAATAATCTATTCAAGTTTAATAGTGTATAGTTGCTAGCCATCTATGCTTGGATTGGTACATGTGTATATGGTTTTCTGAACTGTACACAAATTTGTATACATGTAACCTTAAGGTTGCCTGTAAGCTTTAGGCCTTAAGACCACTTTTGAACAGTCACAAAGGTGGTCTTAATATTGGGATTTTACTGTATAACGTGTGCAGAATATATCTAGGTTTTACAGGACTGGAACCCCCAGATTTGTTTGAACTGAGGTTTTACGTCCCAATCAATACCATTTACATCATTTTGGAAATGCTGCTTCCGATTTTGTTGGACTTTTACCGGACATTGAGATGAAATGAAATATCAAGCCCTACAGCCCATGGAAACTGCTATAGGGTTTATGGACTGGTCTGACTTGCATAACTTTTTCCTGGGCTGGCTTAGACCTAAGCAGTTTATCAGTACTCAAATTTGGTCAGTTTCAGCTCTGCGCGAAAGCAGCATGCGGCCAAATCTATTTCTCCAAGCCCTGATGGGCAGGTGCAAATGGACTTGTCCAGCATCACTTTTTATTTGGGATGCATTTTCTTCTAGCCAATTAAATGGTTTTGTTTGTTTGTTTGATTCGATGTTTAACATCCCCGTCAAGTTGTCAAAACTACATGTATATAGGTCATTTTGGAGACATAATGCTTCCAATTTTGTGAAACATTTACCCGACACTGAGATGAAATGACATCTCAAGCCCTGTTGCCCAACGAAACCAATAGGGTTTATAAGCATGGATGGTCCGACTCGCACCGCTTTGCCTGGGCAGGCTTAGATCCTCTAAGCGGTTTACCAGTACTCGTGTGCGGTCGGATTCAGCTCTGCATAGAAGCATCATGCATGCAGCCCATTTATTTCTTCCAGCCCTGATGGGCGGGAGCCAAGCTAATTAAATGGAGGGGTCAATATACATGTATTGAATATTTTGACAAAAGAAAAATTATCATTGGGTATAGTAGTTGACTTTGAGAACAAAATACCAAGACACTCAAAATAAACGATTCTCTTATTTAAACTAGAAATGCGTCCATAGGACACGGATGCCCCCCGCCTGAAAATATGTGTATGTTTGTATTAATCCATAGAAAGCTATTGACGGTGTTTAAGATTTGGACCCTTTTTTCACATTTGACCTCTAAGTATGACCTTGACCTTGGAAAGGACCTTGGTTTAGTGTGAGGCAGATTGTCTCATGATGGCCAACATTTCTGCCAAGTAATTTCAAAATCCATCCAGAAATAAGAAAGTTAATGACTGCGTTTAAGTTTCAGATCCTTTTTTCTTTTACCTTTGACATCGTCTCTAAATGGTTAACATTTCTACAAAGTAATTTCAAAATCCACCCAGAAATAAGAAAGTTATTGACTGCGTTTAAGTTTTGGACCATTTTTCTTTACCTTTGACCTCTAAGTATGACATTGACCTTGGAGGTACGGACCTGGGTTTTGCACGTGATACATCGTCTCATGATGGTTAACATTTCTACAAAGTAATTTCAAAATCCATCCAGAAATAAGAATGTTATTGACTGCATTTAAGTTTCGGACCCTCTTTTTGACCTTTGACCTCTAGGTATGACCTTGACCTTGGAGGTACAGACCTGGGTTTTGCAAATGACACATCGTCTCATGATGTTTAACATTTCTACAAAGTAATTTCAAAATCAATCCAGAAATAAGAAAGTTATTGACTGTGTTTAAGTTTCGGACGGATGGACGGACGGTCGAAAGAATGAACGAACGGACGGACAGGGGCAACGCTATATGCCCTTCCACTGTTCTTCGAATGGTTGGGGCATAAAAAGCTGTCTCAAATCATTCAAACTGCTCATGCAGTCAACCAGAGCTGGAAACCAGAGCATCACCAAAAACATAAGCATATATTGCTGCTCCCTAGACACATACTGCATGAAATTTCTACCACCCTGTGCAAAGTTTTTTTTATACCTTTTCTTTTTAAGAGGCTTCTTGTTAATTTTCCTGTAGACAAACAAGGTAATAAGAATACTAACACGCTATACAAAACAACAACAGATCTATTGAAAGAAATTTTCCTACTCTTTTTTTGCTGAAAATGTGCAACTTTTCCCATTTTTTTTCAGCAAAAATATTTACCCCTGTCCTGCTGAGCCCAGATATGTCTTATCTTTCAAACAATGTAGATCCAGATCAGATGGCTTCTGAAGAAGCCATCTGATCAGGATCTTCATTGTTTGTCATTCAATTTATGAATTTGTTGCAATAATTTGCATCAAGTAATCTGATTGGTTGATAATCTGTAGTGGGTGTGGCATATATGAATATTCAGCAGGACAAGGGTTAATGTATTTGCCATACACAATTAAACAAGAGGGCCCAATGGCCCTATATCGCTCACCTGTGTACCAGAAAATCATAAGTGTAGGAGACCACTTGACATTGCTACATACTAAATATCTGAGCTCTGGGCCTTATGGCTTTGGAGAAGATTTTTGATTTTTTTTTCCAGTCCATATGCATGGTTGGCAGGATTTATGTAGGCAACCATGTTATGTTGCTATATACTAAATATCTAAGATTTTTGATTTTTTTTTCCAGTATAAGTCCATATGCATGGTTGGCAGGATTTATGTAGGCAACCATGTTATGTTGCTATATACTAAATATCTAAGGTCCGTACTTCATGGCTTCAGAGAAGAAGATTTTTAAAGCTTTTTTTTTTTTTTCATTATAAGTTTATTGTGGTTAAGAAGCCTCAGGATTTGGCCAATTTGAACCCCAGGGTCAAGACTCAGGCAGGATTCATGTAGGCAACAACTCCATGTTGCTACATGCTAAATACTTAAGCTCTGCTGGGCCTTATGGTTTCACAGAAGAATATTTTTCAAGTTTTTTTTTCCATTTTAAGTTTTTTTTTCCATTTTAAGTCCATCCATGGTAGCTAATGGGCCATGGGTGTGGCCAATTCTGGCCCAAGGGGCATGATTGGCAGGATTTATGTTGGTGACCTGGGCCCTGTGGTTTCAGAGAAGAAGATTTTTGAAGCTTTTTTTTCCATAAGGAGTCTATGGGAGCTAAGGGGCCCCGGGGCGTGGCCCATTTGGACCCCAGGGGCATGATTGGCAGGATTTATGTAGGTGACCACTTATCGTTACTACATGCTAAATATCTAAGCTCTGGGCCCTGTGTTTTCAGAGAAGAAGATTTTTGAAGCTTTTTTTCCATTAGGAGTCTATGGGAGCTAAGAGGCCACAAGGCGTGGCCCATTTGGACCCCAGGGGCATGACTGGCATGATTTATGTAGGTGACCTCTTGCCGTTGCTACCTGCTAAATATCTAAGCTCTGGGCCCTGTGGTTTCAGAGGAGAAGATTTTTGAAGCTTTTTTTCCATTAGGACTCTATGGGAGCTAAAGGGCCCCGGGGCATGGCCCATTTGGACCCCAGGGGCATGATTGGCAGGATTTATGTAGGTGACCAGTTGCCGTTGCTACATGCTAAATATCTAAGCTCTGGGCCCTGTGGTTTCAGAGAAGAAGATTTTTGAAGCTTTTTTTCCATAATGAGTCTATAGGAGCTAAGGGGCCCCGGGGCGTGATTGGCAGGAACTATGTAGGTGACCACTTACCGTTAATACATGCTAAATATCTAAGCTCTGGGCCCTGTGGTTTCAGAGAAGAAGATTTTTGAAGCTTTTACCCATTATGAGTCTATGGGAGTGAAGGGGCGCCGGGGCATGGCCCATTTGGAACCCAGGGCCATGATTGGTAGGAATTATGTAGGTGACTACTTGCCCTTGCTACATGCTAAATATCTAAGCTCTGTGTCCTGTGGTTTCAGAGAAGAAGATTTTTGAAGCTTTTACCCATTATGAGTCTATTGGAGTGAAGGGGCGCCGGGGCATGGCCCATTTGTAACCCAGGGGCATGATTGGCAGGAATTATGTAGGTGACCATTTGCCCTTGCTACATGCTAAATATCCAAGCTCTGGGCCCTGTGGTTTCAGAGAAGAAGATTTTTGAAGCTTTTTTCCATTATGAGTCTATGGAAGCGAAGGGGCCCCGGGACATGTCCAATTTGGAACCCAGGGGCATGATTGGCATGAATGTAAGTGATCACTTGCCCTTGCTACATGCTAAATATCTAAGCTCTGGGCCCTGTGGTTTCAGAGAAGAAGATTTTTGAAGCTTTTTTCCATTATGAGTCTATAGGAGCTAAGGGGCCCCGGGGAGTGGCCAATTTGAACCCTAGGGGAATGATTGGCAGGATTTATGTAGGTGACCACTTGCCGTTGCTACATTCTAAATATCTAAGCTCTGGGCCCTGTGGTTTCAGAGAAGAAGATTTTTGAAGCTTTTTTCCATTATGAGTATGGGAGCGAAGGAGCCCCGGGGCGTGGCCCATTTGCAACCCAGGGGCATGATTGGCAGGAATTATGTAGGTGACCACTTGCCCTTGCTACATGCTAAATATCTAAGCTCTGGGCCCTGTGGTTTCAGAGAAGAAGATTTTTGAAGTTCCATTATGAGTCTATGGGAGCGAAGGGGCTCCGGGGCATGGCCCATTTAGAACCCAGGGGCATGATTGGCAGAAATTATGTAGGTGACCACTTGCCGTTGCTACATGCTAAATATCTAAGCTCTGGGCCCTGTGGTTTCAGAGAAGAAGATTTTTGAAGCTTTTTTCCATTATGAGTCTATGGGAGCAAAGGGGCCCCGGGGCGTGATTGGCAGGAATTATGTAGGTGACCACTTGCCGTTGCTACATGCTAAATATCTAAGCTCTGGGCCCTGTGGTTTCAGAGAAGACGATTTTTGAAGCTTTTTTTCCATCATGAGTCTATAGGAGCTAAGGGGCCCAGGGGCGTGGCCCATTTGGACCCCAGGGGCTCTGGGCGCTGTGGTTTCAGAGAAGAAGATTTTTGAAGCTTTTTTCCATTATGAGTCTATGGGAGCGAAGGGGCCCCGGGGCGTGGCCTATTTGGAACCCAGGGGCATCATTGGCAGGAATTATGTAGGTGACCACTTGCCCTTGCTACATGCTAAATATCTAAGCTCTGGGCCCTGTGGTTTCAGAGAAGAAGATTTTTAAAATTTTTCCCTTTATAAGTCTATGGGAGCTATATGTTGCCATTGCAACCAGAATTCCAATCTGATCAGCCCAAAAACCTTATGCAGCCTTTCCCCCTACCTGATGATGCTTCACATGAAATTTGATCAAGATTGGCCATGGGGTATTAGAGATATTTTTATTTGAAATTGTTTACGGACGCACGCACGCACAAACAGACGCATGCACGCACGACGGACGACGGACAAAAAGTGATCCCAAAAGCTCATCTTGTCACTACGTGACAGGTGAGCTAAAAAGTTATAATACTCTTTTAACCCTTAAAGCCTGAAAGAGCAGATTGCAATTTCATTTTTTAAATTATTTTTCAGATATATTTTGTTTGTATTGGGGTTTAACAGCCCTGTCAACACTATTTAGGTCATTTTTGAGACGGTCAGCTTACCTGTCCACACTTTTCCTGGGCTGGCTTATACGTAAGCGGTTAACCAGTACAGTGCACAACTGACAACTCCCCTTCTTGAATCAACGGACGGGAGAGAATGACCGTAGAAAAGATTTCATGATCAATCTCCATGATGGTCAGTTTACTTATCCACACTTTTCCTGGGCTGGCTTATATGTAAGTGGTTAACCAGTACAGTGCACAACTGACCACTCCCCTTATTGAATCAGAGGACGGGAGTGAATGACCGTAGAAAAGATTTCATGATCAATCTCCATGAAAGAATGTTGCCAAACCCAGCAGGTATTGAACCCGCGACCTCCTGATCACCAGTTAGACACGCATCTGACTGAGCTACCGAGGCTGGAATATTAATTTCATTGACTGACAGTAGTCAGAAATGGGTGTGGCTAAACTAATGTATGCAGCAAGACAAGGGTTAAACTGACAACAATATTGCTTAGTCAGCTTTGAATATGATAAAACATTTTTTAACCTTACAAGGAAACAGTGGTTATATGTCATTTTATTAAACCCAAACAATTATTGTGTCGGATCTCCAATCAATAGAGCCATTTATTGCTTACAATGCAAAATAAATATAATGTATTCAACCTATTTACCGCAATTGCTCCTGTACGCGCACACCAAAGCTATTTTTGGAAAGAATATACACAAGTGCACATTTCACAGTAATCTTCCCTGGAAGCTCTAAAACTCACCATTATTTTTCACCAGTGAAGGCAAATCTTAATATTGGAAGGTATGTTTTGCATATCTAGAGTGTGCTTAATAATATTAGGTAGTTTTTTTCACCACATTTTTTATACAATGTTAAAAAAGCTAAGCACATGGTGTGGTAAATAGGTTGAATACTGTATCTGACCATTAGAATACAGCAGAGTCAATATCAAAATTATATTTGGAAATTTAACAATAACAGATCTTTGAAATTATAAATAGTATTAGGCCCTATTCAGACTCCATGTTCTTCAGCATCTGAGCTGGACTGGCAGTCTGTTTGCTGTCTAAAATGGGTGAAACTGATAAAAATAAGCAAACCCAATTATAAAGCCTTTTAACACCACAAAGTCTTATTTGTATATGAATTCCAAATCAACTTTGTGATGTAACAGTATTGGAACAAATTTCTTGTGCCAGGTAAATTTACATTATGTAAGCATTGTCCTGCTGAATATTTATACATGCCACTACCACTACCGATTATCAACCAATCAGATTACTTGATGCAAATTATTGCAACAAATTCACAATCTGAATGGCAAACAATGTAGATCCTGATCAGATGGCTTCGTCAGAAGCCATCTGATCTGGATCTACATTGTTTCAAAGATAAGACATATCCGGGATTAGCAGGACAAGGGTTAACCTCCTGAATAAATTAATTTAGCCATACCCATTTCTGACTACCATCCAATCAACTTACTTAATATTCAATTCAACAGCAGAATGACAAACAGTGTAGATTCTGATCAGATGTTTGCAGAGTTAGTGGTTGTTGTGTTCAGCAGGATAAGGTTTAGTCACAAAACTCTTTAACCCTTTTTGTACCAAATGGAATCTTCCTCCTTATATATAGCAGGAGTCCAATTCAAAATTTAGGGGTGTCAGGTTGTGTTTTCTTCAAAATTTATTTGGAAAATGACTGAACTTTAAGCAAACAGTGGAAGCCCTGATCAGACGCATCCTTCAGCGGCGTCTGATCTGGGCATGCACCTTTTGCCAGGGTACCCGTTACAAAATGGGCTAAAGCACTTTATAATATTTCAGACATAGCAAGACTTTACAGAAGGATATCCGGCTTCCCACCCACCCTGGCAAAACATGACAAGAAAGCAGTCTGAGGGACAGCCAACCCCCCGCTGCACTTTGTATCAAGACTCAACCTTGTGACCTTGACCTTCAGTTGGCATGGTTTATTTATGGGTTCTACACATCAGCTCACTGAGGGGGTATATTTCACCAAGGTTTAATGAAAATCCTTCAAGGGGTAAAGGAGATATGGAATGGACACAAAATTCCAAGTTTCAAACTTGTGACCTTCATCTGTGACCTTGACGTTGAAGTGGCATGGTTTATTTATGGGTTCTGCACATCAGCTCACTTAGGGGGATATTTCACTAACCTTCAATGAAAATACTCCAAGGGGTAAAGGAGATATGGAACGGACACAAACTACAAAGTTTCAAATTCGTGACCTTCAACTGTGACCTTGACCTTGAGTCAGTATGGTTTATTTAAGTGTTCTGCACATCAGCTCACTGAGGGGGACATTTGACCAAAGTTTAATGAAAATCCTTTGAAGGGTAAAGGAGATATGAAACAGACACAAAATTCAAAGTTTCAAACTCATGACCTTCCAATGTGACCTTGACCTGGTGTCGGCATGATTCCTTTATGGGCTCTGCACATCAGACCACTGAGGGGGATAATTGACCAAAGTTTAATGAAAATCTTTTGAGGGGTAAAAGAGATATGGAACAGACATAAAATTCAAAGTTTTAAACTTGTGATCTTCAACTGTGATCTTGACCTCGAGTCAGCATGGTTCATTTATGGGTTCTGCACATCAGCTCATTAAGATGAATAATTGACCAAATCTTGATGAAAATCTATCAAAGGGCTCATTAACATTAATTAGAGGTGGACGAAAACCAGAGTACCTGGAGAAAAACCACCTGACCTTCCACTGCAGAACTTGGTACCTGGAGAAAAACCACCTCAGGAGTAACACATCAGTCATGGTGGGTTGATTGTCTCTGAGTGTAGGTATGGAAAATGGGCCTAAATGGGGACTTAGACTGTTTCTTTAATACTGTAAGGAAACCGTGTAGACCTTGATCAGATGCTGCGTTTTTTGGTTAAGTTCCTGTACTGTAAGCAAATAAGGTAGACCCTGATCAGATGCCACATTCTGTGGCATCTGATCTGGGTCTACACTGTTGCCAAGCCCAACCCATGATTCCAGCCCAGATTATACAGATAACCTTTTTACACAACATGCTGACCACACTGCGATAAAATGAATGCTGCTATTTTCTATAAATACATCGATTTCCTACAAATCAGTGACAGTCATATGGACTCCAGCAATAATAGAGGTTTTGTCCTGATAAGTTTGGGTTGATGGATAAACTATCGATCCAATAAAAAAGGAAGAAATCCTTACTGTGAATCAGTATCCAAAGACTCAACAGATTCATGATGTTTGGGCTTCAATGGTGGTAAATCTTTCACCATAAATTCCTCCAGTCTCTCAAGCTTCCTTTTGTCATCTTTCACATCTTCAGAGTGTATTCCCAAGTGAGCATTTGGCAAGACATTGGTTAAATGATAGTGTTCTGTCAAAGTTTTGGATTCCAGTTCTCTTTCATTTTCCCATTTTTCTAATTTGACAGGAATCTTATCACAACTGTCTGGGGAATTTAAACTTTGCTTTCCTTTAGACTTTGATTCACCTGAGAAAGAAACACTTAATTCATCTAATGTCATCGGACCTGAGTCTGTTGGATAGAAATGTCCAATATTTTCTTGGCTTTTGATCCATTCTCTCACCTTCTTCTCAGTTTTATTTGTATCCTCTATTATTCTCTGAGCAAAGTTCTTATCCATGAAGTCATCTTCTAAATACATTTTATCAGTTTCTATATTTTCCAGTGCTCCGATGTTTTCTCTGTTATTATTGTTTTTAGTTACTCTGAGGTTGCTTTTAAGGCGTCGGTAACCCTCTATTTTATTTTCTCTATCTTTTTGTTTTGATTTTTCAAAATCTAACTTTTCATCCATTTCATGCTCCTTTAACACCTTACTTACAGCTTTCTGTCCAGTCTGATTCTGAACTCTGGGTATCACTTTTTGTACCCTAGTTTCCTTAACACCTTCCAGTAATGTTTTGGGATGATAATCATCATTAACCTTTGATGCACTCTTGCACTTGTCTTTCTCAGGAGTTAAGCTTGTTCCTACAAAGCTATTAACATTTGTTTGTTTTGCTTTGCAATGACTAGAATCTTCCAAGTGATTAGTTATTTTTGCTATATTAACACCTTCACATATGCCTTCTTTCCTATTTTCTATATTGCTATTCAAATCAAACTTCTTTTTTATAGAAGAGGAAACATCTGACACAGGTCTTTTTGCAGCCTCACCCAAACCAGAACTATATGGTTCATAAAATGGAACATTGCTCTGAACACTTTTCATCGACTGATTTAACATATCTGTCTGAATTTCCTTATGACCTAAATTTGATTGTGAGCTAACTAAATTCTGGTTGTGTAGTATAGTCTCTGACTTAAACTTTTTGGTACTTGAAATGATCTTTCTGTCAGGACTAACATGATCCATTGCATCACCAACTTCAACTTCTTGTAACGATTTTGGAAATCTGTCTGTCCTTTCATTTAATTTTTGTCTTTTACCTACAAATTTGTCTAAGTATTTATCACCAGCAGAATCTGTATCTCTATCTGCTACTTTCTGTCTTCTTTTTTCAAACAATCTGTTCTTTAGTGCATGAAGATCTACCGTTAATGCTGACAACCTATCCTCTGTAATTCTAGTACCACTCACACCAATAATCAGTTTTTCATTTTTTACATCTTCCTTGGTAACACTGGCATTATTGCCTCTAATGGCAGTTATTTTGTCACTGTTCATATCTTCCTTCAAGACTCTTGTTTCTTCTTTTCTTCTCCTCCTTTTAGCTGCTAGCTCTAAAAAATTACCATTTTCCTTCAAAGAATCACTGCGAATTACTTGTGCTGTTTTGACAGGCACATGTTTACCAGAGACCTGGTCCTGATGGTTACTATTAAACAAAGTTGTTGAATCAACTGTATCTTTTACCGTTGAATGGTGGTTAGTTTTAATGCCAGCACCTAACAGAGATCTTAATGCAGCTATTTTATCAGTAAAATCTAGATCATTTCTTTCCTTATCATCACTTAGCATTAGATCATTTTCACCAAAATCCAACCTCCTTTTGACATCTCTAAGTGGTGGGGCCCTCTCCGGATTTTGAGGTTTTTTTCTTTGTCTGTGAACTTTTGGTACTCTTATCTTTATGTCTGTTTCTGCCTTTGTTTCTAAGACAACAAAATCCCTCTCCTTCCCCAAGTCCCTCTCTTTCTTTTCAGACAGTGATTTCCTTTTTGTTGAAGATGGTCTTTTGTCAGTTTCTGAGCCCAGTGGAAAAAGATTTTCTCCATGAATGAATGCAAATGCTTTCTCCAAATCTTTTGATTTTCCTTTTGAGTTACTGGAAACAGTAAACTCATGGTTAGCAACTAATCTACCATTTGGCTTTTGATTAGACATCTTAGGTCTATCATGTTTGTGTTGAGATGACATTTTGGCAGTGCCATGTTTAGGATGAGCAAGATAAAGTTTTCTTGATTTATAGCTGTCAGTAAGCACCTCTGCCATTGTTAGTGACCTAGGCTTTGGGACAAACTATACCCAGCAGAGCTTCTTTTGCCAATGTGCTTACTTTACTACCCAAACTCCATGGCTTCCCTCAGATGTACTATTCTCTAGACTGGTAAAATTTCAAGAACCACAGCATTTTCCTTCCCATTAGGATATCCATTTTCCTACTGAACCATGCTGAAAATATAAATGAGAACCTTGTTAATAATGTTTGTGTGACAACAGATCATAAAATGTATGCTCAGCAATCTGGAAGAAACATCTGCAGATGACAATAGATATGCATTCTATTTTTCCCCTTGAATCGTTTTGTAAGTTTAGTAAAACTGTTTCAAAGTATGATAACAACTAACCTGAATTAAATGTTCAATAAGCTCAATTACTACACAAAATAATGTCAAAACAAGAGGGCCCAGAGGGCCCTGGTTGGCTCACCTGTGTGTCACTGTCTCAAGTATATTCTATTTTTAGCTATGGTGGCCATCTTGTTCATCAGCAGAGTGATTTTAGGTTATTTGGTAGGGAGTAACCTAGGCAACATTCCTGTGAAGTTTGAAACAAATTGGCCTTCGGGTTTAGGAGGGGTTCACGTTTGAATCAAATTTAAAATATTTTTCTATTTTTAGCTCCGATGGCCATTTTGTTCATCGGAGCGGGATTGTTTTAGCCTTTTTGGTAGAGGGTCATCTAAGCAACATTACTTCGAAGTTTGAGTGATATTGGCCCAAGGGTACAGGAGGAATTGTCATTTGAAGATTTTTTTTTTACTTTTAGCTCTGGCAGCCATCTTGTTCATTGGAGTGGAATGAGTTTTAACTATTTTGGTAAGGAGTCATCTAGGCAACATTCCTGTGAAGTTTTAAATCCAATTGGCCCAAGGGTTTAGAAGGAGTTTGCATTTGAAGCAAATTTACAATGTTTTTCTATTTTTAGCTCTTGTGACCATTTGTTATTCGTTATGCTGTTTTCCTAGAGGGTCATCTACACAACATTTCAATGAAGTTTAGAAGCCTTCATGGTGAAGTGGTCATGCTACTTGCCTTGTAAACCAGGGGTAGCAGGATTGATCCCAGGCTTCTCCAGACTTTCAGATTAGTCTTTAAACAGAGGTCCCATCACTGTATGACCTTAGCTGTTGGTGAGACTTAAACTCAAACACTCACTCCTATGAAGGAACCTGTATGCCAAATATGAAGGCTGTATCTTAAATGCTTCAAAGGTTATGACAAAGTAGTTCAAAGACCAAGGTCATGGGTCAAAAGTTTCGAATGGTTGAGAAAACCTTGTCACAAGGAACATACATGCCAAATATGAAGGCTCTATCTAATATGGTTCAAAAGTTATGATAAAGTAGGTCACAGGTCAAAGTCACAGGTCAAATCTTTATATGAGTGGGAAGCCCTTGTCACAAGGAGCCTACAAGCCAAATATGAAAGCTCTATCTCAAACGGTTCAAAAGTTATGACAAAATAACCTACTGATCTACTTTTTGATTTGACATGACCCATATTGGAACTTAACTGAGATATTGTCCAGATGATCGTTCTAATCAAGTTTTAGGATGATTTGACTAAAACTGTGGCCTCTTAGAGTGTTCAAAACGTTTTTCTGTGATTTGACCTGCTGACCTACTTTTTGACCCGACATGACCCATATTCGAACTTGACCCAGATATTGTGAAGATGATCATTCTTAGCAAGTTTGATGATGATAGGACCAAAACTGGGGCCTCTAGTGTGTCCAAAAGGTTTTTCAACAATCTGACCTACTGACCTACTTACTGACCAGATATGACCCATATTCGAAATTAACTGAGATATTGTCAAATGATCATTTTGAGCAAGTTTGATGATGATCGGACCAAAACTGTGGCCTCTAATGTGTTCAGAGGGTTTTACTATGATTTTACCTACTGACCTACTTTTTGGACCGACATGACCCATATTCGAACTTGACTCAGATATTGTCAAGATGATCATTCTGGGCAAGTTTGATGATAATCAGACCTAAACTGTGGCCTCTAGTGTGTTCACAAGGCTTTTCTATGATTTGACCTACTGACCTACTTTTTTGACCTGACATGACCCATATTCGAAATTGACTGAGATATTGCCAAGACTATCATACTGAGCAAGTTTGATGTTGATTGGACCAAAACTGTGGCCTCTAGTGTGTTCACCAAGTTTTTCTCTGATTTGACCTACTAATGTTTTTAATTTTGGAAGGAAAGATCTGGGAATTTTTGGTTGGTAAAAAAATTTTTTCATAGAAATTCTAGAACAGTCTAGGCCCAAATTATTTTTAAGCATATAAGCAAATTTTGTACTAAATGATTCTAGACTCTTTGACAATTCTATGTAAGGAGAAAGATTTTCCAATATTTCAGTTTGGGACTTTTGAGACCTTTCAAATTTCTGTTTTGGATTACTAGGCTCCAGCCCATCGTGGCTTGAAGAAATAGATAGGCTGTATGATGCTTCCACGCAGAGCTGAAACCGACTGCACACGAGTACTGGTAAACCGCTCAGAAGATCTAAGCTTGCCCAAGCAAAGCGGTGCGAGTCGGCCCGTCCATGCTTATAAACCTTGTTGGTTTCATTGGGCGGCAGGGCTTGAGATGTCATTTCATCTCAATGTCAGATAAAAGTCCCACAAAATTGGAAGCAACGTCTCCAAAATGACCTTTACAGTGTTGACAGGGACGTTAAACCTAAAATCAAACAAACAAACTAGGAATGGATCCATTTCTGACTTAGTGCTCATACTGTGGGGATCAGGCATCAGAAATTAAGGATAGCTTAAAAAAGAGTAAAAGTATAATTTTGTTTATTTCTCAATTCAATACAGTAGCCACATGCAGTTAAAAATTTTGTAAATAAATTTCTTTAATTAAAATTATAAGTTTGCTTAACATTTCTTTATTTCTTTTCTGCTATGCTAGGCTTGAAATACTTTAAAACTTGTAGCTGGAGTTTGCCTAACATTGCCTCTCTGCAGCACCTGGCTCATATTTGAAATATACTTCATTTATCCGTAATCTCCATCATGCCTCCGTAGCTATTGTCACTGTCAGATGTCCCAATTTTTAGGATTTTTACTGTAATCACAACCAACAGACAGCATTTTCAAAGTGCATTTTTCTTATTTTTGAGTTTGTTGAGTTTGTTTATTTATTTGTGTTGAGGTTTTACATCTCCATCAGCACTATTTAGGTCATTTTGGAGACTTTCCTTCCAATGTTGTGGTACTTTTAAACATGATTGAAATTTTCTTTCTTTGTTTTGAGGTTTTACGTATCCATAAACTTTTGGAGACGTGGCTTCCGATTTTGTGGGACTTTTACCCACCATTGAGAAGAAAGGATATCTAAAGCCCGAAGGTTAAGATACAGCCACGGTCCAACTCGCACCACTTTGCCTGGGCAGGCTTAGACATTTTAAGCGGTTTACCAGTACTTATGTTCAATTGGTTTCAGCTCTGCGTGGAAGCACCATGCAGCTCAATCTATTTCTCCAAGCCCCGATAGGCAGGGGCGCTGGTCCCAAAGCTATCCTAGCCATTCTTAACTCTTCTACGGCTAATCACGACTAGCAGAGCATTTTCAAAGGGTAATTTTCTTATTTTTCAGTGAAAATAAAGTCTGACATTACATGTGAATCGTTTGCCAAGCAGACAATTCACACGTAATGTCAGACTTTATTTAATTGAAAAATATTTCCAAAATCATATCATCATATCATCTTCTGCTCAAGATATTCATGTTGTAGCCAAAGGGTGAATTTTTTCTTTTTTAAAGGGGAACCGGCGGGTGGTGGTTTTAAGGCCCTTTCCGGATTTTTTCACTTATTTTGAGTTGAGCCTTAATCAGGTGGGCAAAAAACAGAGTATACGGTAGTAGTCGCAGATAAGATTGACTATAGGCGGAGCTATCCTTTGCACCTGCCTTCGGAATGTTCTATTAACAAAAAGGTAAACCAAGTCACCCAATTGTGTGAATTCAACTGTAACACTGGCGTATATGGCCATTTGGTCCGCTTGCAGAAGGCATGCGAAAGGCACTCTACCGAATCTTCTGGTGGAAACAGCGAATTTGACATATATTGACAACACTTGAATAGCTCCGCCTAGTCAATCTTATCTGCGACTACTATACCTGAAGAAAAAACACCTGACCTTTCGTACAGAACATGGCATCTCGCTTGTGACCTAAGCGAGGCTTGAAACACAGCTCTCACCCACTTGGACACGGAGGCCCATTATTTGGAATGATTTATATGGTGAGATATTACATGTACATTACACACGCCAGATTAAAATGACACCAAAATATTATATACAGCCTTCTTAACTGCAATCACTTGAATAATTCCTACACCAACCGAGGTAAAATTTGACATAATACCTCACAAGATTATTCCGAAATCAGAAGTGTGGTAAAGACCAGTAAGTTTAAAATCCATAGCATTTTAACCCATTTCAGACTGGAAACCCCTAAATGGGTACCGTGGCAAACAGTGCAGGCCCAGATCAGACGCCGAAGAATGCGGCGTCTGATCAGGGCCTACACTGTTTGCGAAAAGTTAAGCCACTTTAAAAATAATTTTTGAAAGAAAAAAAACCTGACACCCCTAAATTTTTAAATGAACTCCTGCTATATATAAGGAGGAAGATTCCATTTGGTACAAAAAGGGTTAAGAAGAATATACAACCAGATTTGTGTTGTATCGCCCATTAAAATTTCAATACCTTGAGATCAAAAATATCAGACATACCGACTCAGATCTCTTTGTAAGTCAGAACCCGCTTGATTTAATTTAATAAGATTACATTATTGATGATTGGGTGTCTTTTCAGAATATTTCATATATCAAAGCCCGATTTATCGCTATAAACATTTTGATATGCATATGGCAGTCTAAATCAAGCATACAGTGGAACTTAAATGGCTCAGACACCTTTGGGACCTCGAAAATCTGTTCAAGACATGGGCAGTGTTACTGTCAGGAGACATAACGAGATACTTTTAGTCATCTTTTCGGTGTTCTATAATGAAAATTTATGCTGTGTGTACTCATTAGAACCGCCTCATCCAGGCGATTCTAATGAGTACACACAGCATACATTTGCAAGATAAAAGACTAAAATCTTCTTAATTATCCTCCACTATTTCTTAAGTGGAGGATTTCGCTAGGGGCTCAAGAATGGGTTCGACACATCCATGATAAACGAGCCATCGGTGTTCGAGCCATCGAAGTTCAATTGTATTTTACACAAATTTACCCATGTTGTCGTTAGTTATGTCATAAATGTCACCTTCAGAAGCGTCTACCCATGAAGTACCAATCATAATCAGCAGGTAACAAATCAGCGAAAGTTACATGGACATCAGCACTGGAGAGTTTCTGTGCTTAGTAACTCTTGGTTCACTGACCCAAAAATGGGATTATACTTGTACTGTTCTGCTTCTGAGGAGCAAATTTACACCATATTAATGTTGTCTTCCTTGAAAAATGGGCATTTGCTTGACTGTAATATTTGCCCAACCAAACAAGGGGTCTCTTCTCAAAGGAAGAATTCATTCTTCCTGAGCAATTCTTTCCATTAATGTTTGTCTTGTTGAACCAGGATATGCTGTACCATTACAAACAGTGAAGATCCAGATCAGATGGCTTCTTCATTACAAACAGTGAAGATCCAGATCAGATGGCTTCTTCATTACAAACAGTGAAAATCCAGATCAGATGGCTTCTGAAGAAGCCATCTGATCAGGATCTACACTGTTTATCATTTATAGGAATAAACTACATCAAGGCAAGTTGATTGGTTGGTAGTCAAAAATGGGTGTGGCAAGATTAATTTTTACTCAGCAGAACAAAGTTAACTCCCATTAGACCCTACACATAAGATTGGCTAGGTTTTCTTGAAAGAGTAGCCTCCCCGAAACATGTTGTGCCCCCGCCCATAGGGGCTTGAAGAAATATATGGGCTGCATGATGCTTCCACGCAGAGCTGAATCCGGCCCGCACACTAGTACTGGTAAACCGCTTAGAGGATCTAAGCCTGTCCAGGAACCGCAGTGCGAGGTGGACCGTCCATGCTTATAAACCCTATTGGTTTCATTGGGCGACAGGGCTTGAGAAGTCATTTCATCTCAATGTCGGGTAAAAGTCCCACAAAATTGGAAGCAACGTCTCCAAAATGACCTTTACAGTGTTGACGGGGACGTTAAACAACAAAACAAATCCCCGAAACATGTATACATTCCTCTTAATACCCAATTTTTAACCCATTTTGCACCGGAAACCCCAAAAGGTGATACTGGCAAACAGTGCAGGCCCAGATCAGATGCCACAGAATGTGGCGTCTGAACAGGGCCAACACTGTTTGAAAAAAGTTCAGTCATTTTCAAAATGAATTTTAGAGATAATAAAACCTGTTACCCCTAAATAATTATTTTGAAATGTGGCACAAAATTTTTTAAGTGGATGTCAAGTTAAACAAATCTATCACTGATTAACCCTTTTCTTGTTGTTCATGACAACCCCTATCTTTGCAAACAGTGTAGATCCAGATAAGATGGCTTCTGAAGAAGCCATCTGATCAGGATATACACTGTTTGACATTCAGTTTATGAATTTGTAGGAATAAATTACATCAAGTAATCTGATTGGTTCAAAGACAGAGATGGGCGTGGCTAAAATGAATATTCAGCAAGAGATCGATGGATTAAGCTGAGCCTTGCAATCATCCCTATATGGCTAATTGTAATCTACTGTGACTTAAATTCTCCCGGCCCCCGCCCATCTGGGCTTGAAGAACCAGAGAAAGCAACCAGTGGGTCACATGTACCGCCTGCCAGCTCCACCTTCTTGATATATCTTTCGAGCGTGGATGTAATATGAATGAAGACGTCAAGAAGCTATAAGAATCTATAAATGTGCTTGTTTGTTTGTTTTGTTTGTATTGGAGTTTAACGGCCCAGTCAACACTATTTAGGTCATTTTTGAGCCGGTCAGTTTACCTATCAACACTTTCCTGGGCAGGCTTATACGTAAGCGGTTAACCAGTACAGTGCACATTCTTTCGCCAGAAACTGACAACTGCCCTTCTTGAATCAGCGGAAGGGGTAAATGTGCTTGTAAAAGCTAAACCAAACATAAATTTTCTAAATGGACCAAGGGAGTGAGGGCATCAAAGCTACTGAAGGGGTTGGGGGCATCAATGTTACTGAAGCAGCAGGGTGGGGTATGCATCAATGAAATCTTTGGACTGGTATGCAACAACAATCCAAGTATCAATGGAATTTGTCTTAGAGTTTAGAACATACAGGCATCTGTAAACTATGTCATAAAACTTTAACCAAATGTAAAATTTCTAAGTCCATGACTTTGAGGGCAAGATCACCGTGGGTGGGTGAAGGAACATACATCACGAAATCTTTGGACTGGTATGCAACATTGATGCAAGTATCAACTGAATTTGCCTTAGAGTTTAGAACATACAGGCATCTATAAATTTTGTCATAAAACTTAAACCAAATGAAAATTTTTTAAGTCTGTGACCTTGACCTCAAGGTCACTGTGAAGGGTGGGACATGCATCAATGAAATCTTTAGACAAGTATGTACTTTCAGTTTAAGTATCAACTAAATCTATCAAAGGGGTCAGAAGTGAGTGAGTGAGTATTTTGAGTTTTACATCCCACCAACAGCTAAGGTCATACAGAGACGTGACTTAGCTTGGTTCAAAGACTCATCTGAAAATCTGGAGAAGCCGGGGATCGATCCTGCTTACCGGGGTGTTTATTTTTTCCTTATTCTTGCTCAACTCATAAATCCCAGATACAAATTGCTTAATCCCTTATTCTCATGAATAGACTAATAAAGCCAAACCACCTACTGCTGACTGTCCACTTGTCAAAAAAATTTACAGTAGAACTTCGATGGCTCGAACACCGATGGCTCGTTTACCATGGCTGGGTCGAACTTGTTCTTGTGCCACTGGGAAATCCTCAAGATAAGAAATGGTGGGGGATGATTAAGGAGATTTTAGTCTTTTATCTTGCAAATGTATGCTGTGTGTACTCATTAAAATCACCTCGGTGAGGCGATTCTAATGAGTACAAACAGCAAACATTTTCAGTATATAACATCGGAAGATGTTCAAAAGTATCTCGTTATGCCTCTTGGCAGTAACCATCAGTGGCTCGAACTACCCTTGTCTCGAATAAATTTTCATGGTCCAAAAGGGGTTCGAGCCATCGAAGTTCGACTGTATATTTCATTCAAATTTAAGCCACATTCCAATAGGACTGTCCACCAATCGAAATACTTTTATTCCATTCAAATTTAAGCCACATTCCAATGGGACTGTCCATCAATCAAAATCCTTTTATTTCATTCAAATTTAAGCCATATTCCAATGGGACTGTCCACCAATCAAAATACTTTTATTTCATTCAAATTTAAGCCATATTCCAATGGGATTGTCAACCAATCAAAATACTTTTATTTCATTCAAATTTAAGCCATATTCCAACGGGATTGTCCACCAATCAAAATACTTTATATCATTCAAATTTAAGCCATATTCCAATGGGATTGTCAACCAATCAAAATACTTGATTAAATATATCATTCAAATTTGCAAACTAATTGACAAACAGTGTAGATCCTGATCAGATGGCTTCTTCAGAAGCCATATGATCTGGATCTACACTGTTTGCAAAGGTATGGTTTTTTTGTGTACAGAGAGATTAGGGTTAATCCTTATCTTGCTGAACACGGCAACCCCTTTGTACCTTTGCAAACAGCGTAGATCCAGGTCAGATGGCTTCTGCATGACCTACACCGTATGTCATGCCGTTTGAGAATGAATCCATTATTCTTTGTAACTTGAATGGTTGATAGCCAGAAATGAGTGTGCCGGCCTCCTAGTGGCCCACTTTGAAAATATAGGTTTTTATATAGGTTCTTCTTACTCAAAATAAAGGTTATTTACAGGTTTTTCAATAAAAATACAGGTTAAAAAAAGAGTCTTCCAAACTTACAAAAAGATTAAAAACTGAAGAAAAAATATTTGATGATTTTTTGTGCCACAATTACTAGATAAAGTTGATCTGAATTTTACAAAGTCCGAGCGAGCGAAATTACTATTTCTTGACAGTTTTCATCACTTTTTATGGGACTAAAAAGTAAAAAAAAGTAGTTCATTTTGAAGAAAAGTTAGGATTGAGTCGCAAGAAGGTTCAAAAAGTAAAAAATATAGGTTTTTTCATGAAAATACAGGCTTTTTATAGGTTTTATGAACAAAATAAAGGTTTTAAAGGTTTGGCACAAAATTATAGGTTATTATAGGTTTTATAGGTTTCGCTAGGAGTGAGTGAGTGAGTTTAAGTTTTACGTCCCACCAACAGCTAAGGTCATACGGAGACGGGACCTCGGTTTAAAGACTCATCTGTAAGTCTGGAGAAGCCCGGGATCGATCCTGCGATCCCTGGTTTACAAGGCGAGTAGCGTAACCACTGCACCACGAAGGCTTCTAGGTTTTGCTAGGAGGCCTCAGGCGTGTGGCTAATTAAATTTATTCAGCAGGTTTAGTGTTAAACTTGCAGTACAGAGTTTTGAGCATGGCCTTGCTGGAAAAAATGTTGAAACCCTGTCTAGCGATGTTAGATAACTGCTCATTACTCCCGATAAGGCGCTTTTTTTCTTTCAGCCAAAAAATACTGTAAAAATTCTAAAAATTTGGACACCTTGAGGACTTGCTGTAATTCTCGTAAATTATTAACTTATTTGTTTCACAATCCAGTAAGGAATCCAAAAGATGCATATGGAATGGCAAACAGTGAAGACCCTGATCAGACTGCTCCTTCAGGAGCAGTCTGATCTGGGTCTGCACTGTTTGCTAAGGCCTATGTGTCCCAATACTTAAAATCATTATAGTACTGATATTTTTCTTATTCTGCATGAACAAGTAAGTTGTAGGTGCACATTAGAAGTGCCTTGGGGAGGTGCTTCTAATGTGTTTGTTTGTATTGGAGTTTAATGGCCCAGTCAACACTATTTTAGGTCATTTTTGAGCCGTCATTTTACCTATCCACACTTTTGCTGGGTAGGCTTGTATGTAAGCGGTTAACCAGGACAGTGCACATTCCTTCACCAGAAACTGACAACTGCCCTTCTTGGATCAGCGGAAGGGAGAGAATGACCGTAGAAAAGATTTCATGATCAATCTCTACGGAAGAGCTTCTAATGTGTATCCACAACGTAAGTTTTTGTGCAGAAATAAGAAAAATAATTTGTCAGTCGGTCATAACCCCCTCTTTTCTGGGTCTATGCTTCTGTGTTATTTGAACATAATTAACCTGGCTATAATGTTGATTTTAAGAATATGGTAACCCACCCACATAAATCAAATATTTAAACTGCCCTGACTGAATGAAATTAATATAAATCCATATAAACTTCAAACAGAAAAATAAACAAAGACGACAAAAGATGTCATTAGCTACAGAAAATACATGTACATCTAAAAACAGATCAGGAAAACGTGATGCTCCATTCAATCTAATTCTCCCAATTTTCTGTTAAATCTTATTGGTTTTGTTTGTTTGTGTTTAGTTTTACATCCCACCAACAACTAAGGTTATACGGAGACCTGACCTTGGTTTAATTTAGACTCATCCGAAAGTGTGGAGAAGCCCGGAATCAAACCCAAGACTCCTGGTTTGTGAGGTGAGTAGCTAAACACAATGTATACACCGCAGAGGCTTCTAAATCTTATTGGTGATAAAATTTCATGTGAGAAGGGTAGCGGCATATTCTGACTGAGTTAACCTGCACAAGTTATCGGAAATGATTGACAACTCTTTTGAAGATATTTGGGGTCCCTTTTCAACAGGGTCTTTGTTTGTTTGTTTGATTTGAGGTTTAACGTCCCCGTCAACACTGTAAAGGTCATTTTGGAGACGTTGCTTCCAATTTTGTGGGACTTTTACCCGACATTGAGATGAAATGACATCTCAAGCCCTTTCGCCCAATGAAACCAATAGGGTTTATTAGCATGGACGGTCCTGCCTCGCACTGCGGTTCTTGGACAGGCTTAGATCCTCTAAGCGGTTTACCAGTACTAGTGGGGGCCAGATTCAGCTCTGCGTGGAAGCATCATGCAGCCCATATATTTCTTCAAGCCCCTTTGGGCGGGGGCCGTTCAACAGGGTCTAATCTTAAAGGAAATTAGGGAGCAATTTTTTTCTTTTAAGAGCAGGCCCCGTTTTGATAAATATTCATATTACAGGGAATCCAAAAGGAAGCTTCTTCACAAAAATGGAAGAAAATTTACCAGGTGTGTGACCGGCAATTCTTCGCAAACTCAAACACCATGAACCCTTGTCCTGCTGATCATGACAACCCCTACCTTTGCTAATTGTGTAGATCCAGATCAGAGGCAGGATCACTTTGTCATAGATTTTTGAACTGAATGATTATATATTTTCCAGATATCTGATTGGCTGATAGTCAGAAATGGGCCTGGCAAGACTAATTTATTCAGCAGGACAAAGGTTAAGATCAAGTCAGTATGCCGAACCACTAAGTCATGACATTGCAGGCTTCTTATCTGGGCTTGTGAGACTGACAGAAGAAGATGGGGTGGGCGAGGTATCAATACAGAAAACTGTAGGAAACCTTTAAAGGACATAATTTTCATATTAATATTTAAGACATTATATGTATTCAAGTTTAGTCAAGTACCATGATTACTTAACCCTTTTCCCCTGTGTTTTCAAAATGGACCCTTAGGTCCCTTTCATCTCTCAACTTGTACATGTCCATTCTTATAAACAGGGAGTTTAGTCAAAATCTTCTACAGGATCCGATGGTAAACAGTGTTGATCCCGATGAGATGGCTCTTTATGAGCCGTCTCATCAGGATCTACACTGTTTGTATCGGTATCTGTCTGATCTGCAGGGTTGAAACGGCTCAGACATTATGGCTTCAGATTTGGTCAGGAAGTAAACACTTATTATGTACCAACAAATATTTGACAGAAGGAGGTGACAATTATGCAAATATTATAAATGTAAATAGATTCTCTAGCCTGGATAACCAACAAAGCTGATTATTAAAGATTAATAATTTTATACTGTCCATGAAAAAATGACAACTACAGCTAATAAGCCCCATATATATACATGCTCCAATATATGAAAATTTTGCATATTTCAGGGGTTTCAACAGCTTTTTTTGCATCAAAGTAGGCTGATGATTTTCTATCTTCTATACAAATGTATCAAAAGTAACAGGGGGAAAATGCCCAAGTGTAAGAAGAAATATCCTCACACCCCCATCCCCTGCCTTTTAATGAAAACCTCAGGCGCAAATTCTTTCCTTTAAGAATTGATCTCTTTTGACAAGAAATAGCTGGCCCCTATTATTTGGTAAGGAAGTGTTGATCCCTACTGGCAAGAAGAGTTGGCCTCAATTGGCAAGGAAGAGTTGACCTCTTTTGGCAAGAAAGCATTGACCCCTATTGGCAAGGAAGAGTGGAGCCCTATTGGCAAGGAAGAGTTGACTTCTATTGGCAAGGAAGAGTTGAGCTCTATTGGCAAGGCTGAGCTGAGCAGTATTGGCAATGAAGAGCAAGGAAGTGTTGATCCTATTGGCAAGGAAGAGTTGACCTCTATTGGCAAGGAAGAGTTGACCTCTATTGGCAAGGAAGGGTTGACCTCTATTGGCAAGGAAGAGTTGACTTCTATTGGCAAGGAAGAGTTGACCTCTATTGGCAAGGAAGAGTTGAGCTCTATTGGCAAGGAAAAGTTGAGCAGTATTGGCAACGAAGAGCAAGGAAGTGTTGACCCTACTAGCAAGGAAGTGTTGACCTCTATTGGCAAGGAAGAGTTGACTTCTATTGGCAAGGAAGAGTTGAACTCTATTGGCAAGGAAGAGTTTAGCTCTATTGGCAAGGCCGAGGTGAGCAGTATTTGCAATGAAGAGCAAGGAAGTGTTGACCCTATTGGCAAGGAAGAGTTGTCCTCTATTGACAAGGAAGAGTTGACTTCTATTGGCAAGGAAGAGTTGACCTCTATTGGCAAGGAAGAGTTGAGCTCTATTGGCGAGGCTGAGCCTATTTGCAAGGAAGAGTTGAGCTCTATTGGCAAGGAAGAAGAGACCTCTATTGACAAAGAAGAGTTCACCCCTATTGGCAAGGAAGAGTTGAGCTCTATTGGCAAGGAAGAGTTGACCTCTATTGGCAAGGAAAAGTTGAACTCTATTGGCAAGGAAGAATTGAGCTCTATTGGCAAGGAAAAGTTGACCTCTATTGGCAAGGCTGAGCTAAGCAGTATTGGCAATGAAGAGCAAAAGAGAGTTGACCTCTATTGGCAAGGAAGCGTTGAGCTCTATTGGCAAGGCTGAGCTGAGCAGTATTGGCAACAAAGAGCAAGGAAGTGTTGACCCTATTGGCAAGGAAGAGTTGACCTCTATTGGCAAGGAATAGTTGACCTCTATTGGAAAATGATGTCTATTAGTCGTGACTGGCATTTTATTTTATATAAGACTCAATATAATATGAGTTGTCTGCCCAGCCGACAATCCCAATGTAATGTCAAGCCTTATTTTATCTGAAAAATAAGAAAAAAAAATACTTTGAAAATGCCGTCTGCTAGTCATGATGCATTTTATGGCCAATTTTTATAGAGAAAATATTGTTTGACATTTTATATGTATCGTTTGCCCAGGAGACAATCCCAATGTAATGTCAAGCCTTATTTTATCTGAAAAATAAGAAAAAAAATACTTTGAAAATGCTGTCTGCTAGTAATAGTAACGTATTTTATGGCCAATTTTTATAGAGAAATTAAGGCTTGACATTTTATGCCAATCATTTGCCCAGCGGACAATCCCAATGTAATGTCAAGCCCTATTTTCTCTGGAAAATAAGGAGAAAAAAAAATACTCTGAAAATGCCGTCTGCTAGTCATGAATCGCATTTTATGACCAAACCGGAAAATACCAAGGTCCCGAGCTGAAGTCAAGAGGAATTAAAATTAAAATTAAGGGGAATGGGAACATCTTCAGGGGAGGCAACTCCTGCAAAAGTATTTTTGTCTCCAATATCAATAGGGGTCAACTCTTAAAGGAAAGAATTTGCTCCTGAGGACAAATTCTTTCCTTTAAGAGTTGACCCCTTTTACTTGGGACAGAGTTTATAGAAAAGCAAACAGGAAGTCTGGAAAGTTGTCTCCCTTTGAAAAATGGCGGAAAAAATTACCAGGTGTTCCCATTCTCCTTGGACAAGGTTTGGAGAGTGATTATGAGAAATGCAAACATATAGAGAAGTTTCAATATACCATAAGACCTTTAATATTTGGACAGAAAATGCCAGTGCTGGATTATGTATATTAACCCTTCAAGATGCCAATTAGAAGCCTCCGTGGTGCAGTGGTTATGCTACTCGCCTTGTAAACCAGGGATCGCAGGATCGATCCCGGGCTTCTCCAGACTTTCGTATGAGTCTTTAAACCGAGGTCCCGTTTCCGTATGACCTTAGCTGTTGGTGGGACGTAAAACTCAAACACTCACTCACTCAAGATGCCAATCACAGCAATTGTCGTCTGCTTTGTTGTCTGCTGGTTACTTAAAAAGTCATTTTTTTGCAAACAGTGTGGCCCAAGATCAGACTGCTCCTCTGGGAGCAGTCTGAGCTGGGTCCACAGTTTGCTGTATGCAAAAATTTGCAAAAAAAAATCAGCAGAAGATAAAAGCAGATGACATTTTCAGATGCAGTTTTTCATGGCATTTAAATTCCTTGAACAAGGTTTTGTTTGTTTGTTTGATTTGAGGTTTGATGTGTATAGGTCATTTTGTAGACGTTGCTTTCACTTTTGTGGGACATTTACCAGACATTGAGATGAAATGACATCTCAAGGCTTGCTGGCCTATGAAACCAATAGGGTTTATATGCATGGACTCACACCAATTTGCCTGTGCAGGCTTATAGCCTCTAAGCAGGTTACCAGTTCTCATGCGGGGTCAGTTTCAGCTCTGCATGGAAGCTCCATGCAGCCCAATCTATTTCTCCAAGCCCTGATGAGGGGGGGGGGGGGGGGGGCATTTGCCTCTTAGTGTATGCAAAGATATGTCTGAAAAGTTTGGAAGACACAGCTAAGCTAGACGACGTAACCACAAAATTTTTACATGCAGTTTTTCTTGGCTTTTCTTAGTTCTTAAGCGTTTTTAAATTAAAATCCTTCACGACTAGCAGACAGCATTTCAAAGTTTTTTCCTTTTTTTATTTATTTTTCTTATTTTTCAGAGAAAATAATGATTGACATTACATGGATTATTACCTCAGCTCAAGTTGAAAGGATAGTGCAGCTAAATTTACCTCTTTGGTGCAAGCTAGAGACTAATTTCTCATATCATAGGTCCTGGTGAATACGAGTTCTAATTCTGATGCATCCCAAGCAAAAGATGGATCCCAAAAATAATGAATATATGGTCATTTTTCTATATAATCTACAGGGCTCTATGGTGTAGTGGGTAACAGCGCTGACTCTTAATCATTAAGTCTCTCGTCACTGTGGTTCGAGCCTCAATCTGGTAACATGAGCCGCCATGTTCTGCAACCGAATGTCAGGTGTTTTTTTCTCAGGGTACTCTGATATTCCACCACCTCTGATTAACGACTGACTTGAAATAAGTGAAATAATCTTGAAAGGGATGTAAAACCAAAACTATAAATATTTCTCTTTGGATACAACACATGAGTTATGCTTTGGACCTGGCCCCTACAATGGTTTTGGTGTACATGCTTTTTTTTATGAAGTTTAGAGAAAATCTTCTACAACTATTCACAGTATTTGCGGAGATTTATTCAGTATTGTCAACCAAAATAACTTGGGTATTGTAAAAGTCTGACATTTGGCACTATGGGGTGCTTTATTTACACAAGAAAGCACACCTGTACCAGAAAAATTTACAATTCAAAAACACTTTGACCTTAATTTTTTTAAATTAAACCTTTTCTGACATACTCAATAAATGTGAAATCATTTAAAAATTCTGTTACCTTCAATTTTCAGTAAGTAATTAAGCCTCATGTAAGAACATAGACAAATTTTTTGAAATCATTTTTATCCTTCTGCCGATTTAAGAGGGGCAGTTGTCAGTTTCTGGCAAAAGAATGTGCACTCTACTGGTCTGTCAAACTGCTTATGTATAAGCCTGACTAGCTTGGTAACTGATGATTATTTTGGGTTGTGTATACTTGTGTGTGGTTGGTTTCAGCTCTGCGTAGAAGCATCATGTAGCCTATCTATTTCTTCAAGCCCCGGTGGGCAGGGGCGGAGCTAAGTGTGGTTTAAGTGTGGTTAGGCTACAAACGAACTGGCTCCATATGACCTATTTAGTGCTGAATGGGCAGTTAAACTCCAAACAAAAAAAAAGCAACAAAATAAGTTGACCTGACCTGACCGGATGTTCTTTACAGGTCTTTCTATTCTCTGACTATATAATAGGGCCATCTCCAAAAGGGAAAAACAACGAATGGCACATACTATGCTTCACTTCTGACGCAGTTACAGGAAAATATTTAACTTACCGTATTCGCCCTAATTACCGCACCGTGCGCTTAGCTTTTTCAAAATCATGTAAAAAATCACAGGGAAAAATCTACCTAATTAGCGCACACGCGGTACAAAATAATAGCTTCTGAGATGATGCATACTGATATTTAATGGGACGGAAAAGGATACTAAAGCATTGCCTTCACTGTTGAAGAAATAACAGTAAGTTTTTTGTCAATTTACTGTGAGAGCTTCCAGGGGGAGGTTACTGCAAAGTTTGGGCCTATTCATTTCCCTTTCAAAAATAGCTTTGGTGTGCGCTTATAGGAGCATGTGCGGTAATTAGGGCGAATACGGTAACCCTGGTGAAAATGACAATGGAATTTCACTGAGATTTTAGCGTTATTTCATGGAAATAACTGTGGAATTTCAGTGAAAGAATCGGGCAAAATAACACTGAAATAAGACTGAGATTTTCAGTGAAATTTCACTGTTATTTCAGTCAATTAACACTGAAATCTCAGTGAAAGAATCAGGCAAAATATTACCAAATTTCAGCAAAATCTCATAGAAATTTCAGTGAAAATTTGTATTTCAATAAAATAATACTGATTTTCAGTGAAGTTTCACTGTTATTTAAGTCAAATAACACTGAAATCTCAGTGAAAGAATCGGGCAAAATATTACCGAATTTCAGTAAAATCTCATGGAAATTTCAGTGAAAATTTGTTAGTATTTCAATAAAATATTACTGATTTTCAGTGAAATTTCACTGTTATTTCAGTCAAATAACACTGAAATCTCAGTGGAAGAATCGGGCAAAATATTACCGAATTTCAGTAAAATCTCATGGAAATTTCAGTGAAAATTTGTTAGTATTTTAATAAAATATTACTGATTTTCCATGAAATTTCACTGTTATTTCAGTCAAATAACACTGAAATCTCAGTGAAAGAATCGGGCAAAATATTACCAAATTTCAGTGAAAATTTGTTAGTATTTCAATAAAATAATGCAGAGATCTCATTGAAAGAAATGGGCAAAATACCTCTAAATTTTGTTGAAATCTCAGAGAAATTTTCCTGAAAGTGTGTTAGTATTTCACAGAAATTTTAATGAAATTTTAGGAAATATTCAATAGCATTTCAGAGATATATCAATGAGATTTCAAAATTGTTTCCCTTTGATGGTACTTGATTTATGTTTTGATATACATAGATTTAATTACTATTAGTTCGCATGAGAAATATATATAATGAACAACTTCATTCATCCCCCAAATACTTTTTTCTCTAAATGGTTACATAATGATATCAATTACAACAGCCAAGAGTCTCTGTTTACATGCCACACTGTACCCCACCCATTTCGAATGACCATATTAATTTTCGGACAAGAAGAAAAAAAAAGTAATTTATTAAATATAATTATGTCTGATTTATCTTTTTTTCTGTCAAACTTGTGTTTTCTAAGGCCTTTCAGCATGTTTGTTAATCTAACACAGACATTGAATGACCAGAAACTTTTGACCTTCAAAATCTGCATGCTGACCTGCTAACCTGCCATCATTTCTGCCCAATTCAAACAGCACCTTTTCAAACTGTGTCCTGAAGTGTACTTACTATATCAGCTAATGTTCTGTGATGTTTGTCATCCTGATATTACCGGACAATTAGTTTTCTGGCACTGCTTTGAAAATCCCTCCAATACTAAGGCAGCCATGTTTTTCCCATCATTCAATTGAAATGATGTCATCATCAATGACGTCATCACCAAAATTTCAGTGAAATTTGGTGAGATTTCATTTTAATTTTAAAACTCATAATTTTCAGTGTCACTTATTATCAAAACAACATTGCATGTTAAACACAAATCCTCGTAGGAAAGAAAGGGGCTGATTAACTCAGTATCCGACAAAACACAGAAAGACAAAAGGAAGAATTGACATAACATAGACGCGTCATAAGGCAGAAGCGACCATTAATAGAAAGACAATTAACAGAACGACAAAAGAAAGAAAGTTATCTACCTTTTGTCGCACCCGATCAGTTTTGCTACCATCCAGTCAGTGATGAGTTATTCAGCGTCCGATTACTGTCTCGCTTCAGTCAACTTACTGTTACTATGTGTTCACTTTTTCATTCTTTCCTTCTTTTTACCTGAGTTATGTTTTTGAAAACCATTATTTTACTGATCATTTAGTTTTGAATATTAGTTGGAATAGTCAGCAATGGAACTTTTACAAACACAAAAAGGAAAGTCTCAAATTGCAATTGGCTATGAAGGCTTTTTGTACAAAATATTGTGGATCAAAACACTGTATATATATTTGCAAAGATCATGTCAATAAAATTTTCTCTGTCTTTGAATTTTTTCTACGTTTTTTTCTACGTTTTTTCTATGTTTTTTCAATGTTTTTTTCTATCTTATTTTTCTATGTTGTGTCGTTCTATCTTTTTTCGTGTCTATGTTATGTCCGGTCTATGTTTTGTCTTTCTATGTTTTGTCATGAACCCGATTAACTTGCCTGTTTGTCCCTTAGCTTATGGTACTTTCTTATAATTGGGTTGGCATCAAATTTTGATTGTGGCACTTCCTGAACTATTCATTCTTATACTTTGTCATAGAATGAAATTACTTTCTAGTTGAAAAGACATTCTATGAAAACTAGATTTCACTCAAGAAACAACAAATTACATGCAAAGACTGAAACTTTATAAAACTGTACTAAAATTTAAATGAAATACTAAATTTGATTAAAATCCTTGAAATTTTACTGATGCTAGAAAATTGTTGAAATTTCACTGAAATTTCATTTAAATTTTTGTGAATTTCCATTGAAACTGAATTCTATTGAAAGGCGTTCTTTCAGGGTACAGGAAATTTACATTGGTTTCTGCCCTCGCTTGGAATTTGATGATATTATGCATAACAATTGCCTTGAATTATGATGCATTCACTTTTAAATGCAATTCCTTTGTAAATTTATCACAATTTTAGGAAGTCACTACCAAAACAGAGGGTTTTGTTTGTTTGTATTGGAGTTTAACTGTCCAGTCAACACTATTTAGGTCATTTATGAGCCGGTCAGTTTACCTGTCCACACTTTTCCTGGGCAGACTTATACATCAGCGGTTAACCAGTACAGTGCACATTCTTTAGCCAGAAACTGACAACTGCCCTTCTTGAATCAGCGGAAGGGAGAGAATGACCATAGAAAAGATTTCATGATCAATCTCCACGAAAGAATGTTGCCAACCCCTGCAGGTATCGAACCCGCGTCCTCGTGATCAACAGTCAGACGAGCGTCCGACTGAGCTACCGAGTCCGGCCCCAAAACAGAGGGTACTCTGATATAAACCTGTATACAGTAATCTTAGCCGACATTGCAGACTCAGAACAGCCTGTTTCTGATCAGGGTCTTCACTTTTTGCTGTTCCAACTGCAATTTTATTATGTCCACATTTTTATGTCCTCATGCATGCATGCAAGAGCAAGAGTGGGGACATATTGTTTTTGCCCTGTCTGTTTGTTGGCTTGTCTGTTTGCTGGATAACTTTAAGGCCGAAACAAGCTAGTCTTCCCCAAACATCTGGATTCCCTACTTGAAAGGAAAAACATTGGTCATAACTTTTGAACCGTTTATATTTGGCATGTAGGTTCCTTGTGACATGAAAAAAAATTGGTCATAACTTTTGAACCGTTTCAGATAGATCGAGCCTTCATATTTGGCATGTAGGTTCCTTGTGACCCCTTCAGATAGAGCCTTCATATTTGGCATGTAGATTCCTTGTGACAAGGGTTTAGGATAAGAAAAAAATTGACCTTGGCCTGGGGACATGTTCGTATTTCACAAACACATCTTGTTTAAATTTAAGTCTGTGACAGCAGTCTATATGTATGTCTAAACTTCTGAGGCTTTTAAGACGATATGCTGATACTTTTATGTACTCCACTACCTGAGGACTTTATAGCACGGTTTTAGGGGTCCAAAGCATGAAATATGTTAGTAAATGGGTGGCAGTGTTGTGTCCAATTACAATGTATAGATTATACAGAGAAGAAAATTAATGGTCATTTTTCTGTTTGATCTGTACATTTTTAGGATCCATCTGTGAAAAGTATTTTATTCAAAACTGTATAAGGAGGAAAAATTGTGGTGTATGTTGTTGCATGTTTTCTTGCTTCATTCTTACATTGTTTCTTCGCATTAGTCTTATCTAATATTTTCCTTAGAGGCTTTCTTTATTTTAATATACATTAAAACTTTTGTAACTGAAGAAAATGCATTGGTCATTTGATTGAAAAAATACTGAAATTTCACTGAAATGTCCTTGAAATTTCGCTATCACTTAAATTTTGTAGACGATCAAAATTGATGCAAGAATACTGCTGAAATTTTAGTGAATTTTCATTGAAATTAAGTTTCACTGAAATTTTGAATATGTCAGTGAAATTTGTTGAAACTTCACTGAAATTTCATTGAAATTTCATCAAATTTTGGTCAAATGGGTGAAATCCACCAAAATATGAGAATTTCAGTGAAATTTCAATGAAATTTACTGAAATTTCGATTAAATTTTCTCTGGGGAAGTGCAGCGGAAAGCTCACTAAAGGTGTGTTGTTCCATCAGGACAATGCTCCTGTTCACAAGTCTGTCATTGCTCATAATGGCTGCCATACACAATTGTGACTTTAAATTGATTGAGCATCCGCCTTATTAACCTGATCTCGCTCCATCAGACTTTCATTTATTCAGCACCCTCTTTCAGTCCGATGCTGATGTTATATATGCAGTAGATGACTTTCGGAACAGCCAAGAAAAGGTCCGTCAGTTCTATAAAAGTGGCATTGAGGCCCTTAAACACCGCTGGAAAAAGTGTATAAATACTGAAGGGGATTATGTTGAAAACTAAGACAATATGTCCGACAAAATTCAAATCCTTCAATATGAGGCTCACAACATATCAATCAGCCCTCAAACTTCAATTTATGTGAAAAGCTGTTTAACAAAAATACCACTGTATTTGTTTGTTTGATATGAGGTTTAACGTCCCGGTCAACACTGTAAAGGTCATTTTGGAGAAGTTGCATCCAATTTTGTGGGACTTTTACCCGACATTGAGATGAAATGACATCTCAAGCCCTGTCGCCCAATGAAACTAATAGGATAATTAGCATGGACGGTCTGCCTCGCACCGCGGTTCCTGGACAAGCTTAGATCCTCTAAGCGGTTTACCAGTTCTAGTATGCGGGCCAGATTCAGCTCTGCGTGGAAGCATCATGCAGCCCATATATTTCTTCAAGCCCCTATGGGTGGGGGCCGCTACCACTGTATAAGAAATTGTACTTACTAGAACAGTTAACGTTTTGACTTAGGTAACAACCGCCCCCGCCCATAGGGGCTTGAAGAAATATATGGGCTGCATGATGCTTCCACGCAGAGCTGAATCCGGCCAGCACACTAGTACTGGTAAACCGTTTAGAGGATCTAAGCCTGTCCAGGAACCGCGGTGCGAGGCGGACCGTCCATGCTAATAAACCCTATTGGTTTCATTGGGCGACAGGGCTTGAGATGTCATTTCATCTCAATGTCGGGTAAAAGTCCCACAAAATTGGAAGCAACGTCTCCAAAATGACCTTTACAGTGTTGACGGGGACGTTAAACCTCAAATCAAACAAACAAAAACTTAGGTAACAAAATTGTTAAGCTAACATTATATTTTGAATAACTCCACCATGAACAGTGCTTGTAGCAATAAGGTGAATGCATACACTTGAAGTATTTGTACATGTATATCCTGTCATTTTAACCCTTAATACACCAAGAAAAATTACATCTGAAAATGTTGTCTGCTTAGGTTGTCTGCTGCATCTTCTTGCAAACTTTTCAAACGGCAAACAGTGTGGGCCCTGATCAGACTGCTTCTAGAGGAGTAGTCTGATCTGGGTCCCCTGGTCAGACTGTTCCTAGAAGAGCTGTCTGATCTGGGTTCACACTGTTTGCAACAATGACTTTTGAAGTTACCAGCAGATGACAAAGCAGACGACAATTGTTGTGATTGATATTTGACCAAGGGAGACATCAGCATTTGTTCTTCCTGTTTGTTTTCCTGAATTCTAAGTTCTGGTACTTCACACTGAAGATGCCAATAACAACAATTGTCATCTGTTTTGTCGTCTGCTGGTCACTATAAAAGGCATTTCTGGAAACAGCGTGGACCCAGATCAGACTGCTCTAGGAGCAGTCTGATCAGGGTCCACACTGTTTGCCTATATGCAAAAATATGTTTGAGAAGTCCTGTTAACCCGAAAGATGCCAGTCACAACAACTGTCTTCTGCTTTGTCGTCTGCTGGGTACTTTAAAAGTCATTGTTGGAAACAGTGTGCACCCAGATCAGAGTCTGATAAGGATCCACACTGTTTGCCTGTAAGCAAAAATATATTCGAAAAATTTGCAAAAGGCTAAAAACAGACAACATTTTAAGATGTAGTTTTCTCAGCAGCTTAACTCTTGTCCTGCTGAATATATTAATCTGTCACACCCACTACTGATTATCAACCAATCAGATCACTTGATGCAAATTATTGCAACATGAATGAAAAACAAGTAGATCCTGATCAGATGGCTTCTGCAGAAGCCATCTGATCTGGATCTACATTGTTTGAAAAATAGGGCATATCGGGCTCAGCAGGACAAGCATTAACCCTTATGTTGCTGTTCACGACAACCCCTATCTTTGCAAACAGTGTAGATCCAGATCAGATGGCTTCTGAAGAAGCCATCTGATCAGTATCTACACTGTTTGGCATTCAGTTTATGATTTTGTAGCAATAAACTACATCAAGTAATTTGATTGGTTGATAGACAGAAATGGGAGTGGCTTAAATGAATATTCAGCAAGATAAGGGTTAAGGGTTAAGAAAGACCTGTGTCATGAGAAAAAGGAATTTATCATGTATAGTCAGCGATTACAATTTTTTTGCATTTAATGGCACAATCAACACTATTTAGATCATATGGATCTTTTCAATTTATCTTACCACACTTTTCCTGGACAGGGTCCTTCATAAATGGTTGTTCAGGGCAGTGTACTTTCTGAATTCGCTTGAAACTGACAACTGCCCTTCTTCAATCAGCGGAAGGGAGAGACTGACAGTAGGAAAGATTGCAGAAGGGAGAGACTAGCAGTTGAAAGATTGTGGAAGGGAGAGACTGACAGTAGGAAAGATTGTGGAAGGGAGAGACTGACAGTAGGAAAGATTGCAGAAGGGAGAGACTAGCAGTAGGAAAGATTGTGGAAGGGAGAGACTGACAGTAGGAAAGATTGTGGAAGGGAGACACTGACAGTAGGAAAGATTGCAGAAGGGAGAGACTGACAGTAGAAAAGATTGTGGAAGGGAGACACTGACAGTAGGAAAGATTGCACAAGGGAGAGACTGACAGTAGAAAAGATTGCGGAAGGGAGAGACTGACAGTAGGAAAGATTGCGGAAGGAGAGAGACTGACAGTAGGAAAGATTGCAGTAGGGAGAGACTGACAGTAAGAAAGATTGTGGAAGGGAGAGACTGACAGAAGAAAAGATTGTGGAAGGGAGAGACTGACAGTAGGAAAGATTGCGGGAGACACTGACAGTAGGAAAGATTGCAAAAGGGAGAGACTGACAGTAGGAAAGATTGCGTAAGGGAGAGACTGACAGTAGGAAAGATTGCAGAAGGGAGAGACTGACAGTAGGAAAGATTGCAGAAGGGAGAGACTGAGAGTAGGAAAGATTGCAGAAGGGAGAGACTGACAGTAGGAAAGATTGCAAAAGGGAGAGCCTGACAGTAGGAAGGATTGTGGAAGGGAGAGACTAACAGTAGGAAAGATTGCAAAAGGGAGAGACTGACAGTAGGAAAGATTGCAGAAGGGAGAGACTGAGAGTAGGAAAGATTGTGGAAGGGAGAGACTGACAGTAGGAAAGATTGCAGAAGGGAGAGACTGACAGTAGGACAGATTGCAGAAGGGAGAGACTGAGAGTAGGAAAGATTGCAGAAGGGACAGACTGACAGTAGGAAAGATTGCAGAAGGGAGAGACTGACAGTAGGAAAGATTGCAGAAGGGAGAGACTGAGAGTAGGAAAGATTGTGGAAGGGAGAGACTGACAGTAGGAAAGATTGCGGGAGAGACTGTCAGTAGAAAAGATTGCAAAAGGGAGAGACTGACAGTAAGAAAGATTGCAGAAGGGAGAGACTGACAGTAGGAAAGATTGCAGTAGGGAGAGACTGAGAGTAGGAAAGATTGCAGAAGGGAGAGACTGACAGTAGGAAAGATTGCAGAAGGGAGAGACTGACAGTAGGAAAGATTGCAGAAGGGAGAGACTGACAGTAGGAAAGATTGCAGAAGGGAGAGACTGACAGTAGGACAGATTGCGGAAGGAGAGAGACTGACAGTAGGAAAGATTGCAGAAGGGAGAGACTGTGAGTAGGAAAGATTGCAGAAGGGAGAGACTGAGAGTAGGAAAGATTGCAGAAGGGAGAGACTGACAGTAGGAAAGATTGCAGAAGGGAGAGACTGACAGTAGGACAGATTGCAGAAGGGAGAGACTGACAGTAGGAAAGATTGCAGAAGGGAGAGACTGACAGTAGGACAGATTGCGGAAGGAGAGAGACTGACAGTAGGAAAGATTGCAGAAGGGAGAGACTGAGAGTAGGAAAGATTGCAGAAGGGAGAGACTGACAGTAGGAAAGATTGCAGAAGAGACTGTCAGTAGAAAAGATTGCAAAAGGGAGAGACTGACAGTAGGAAAGATTGCAGAAGGGAGAGACTGACAGTAGGAAAGATTGCAGAAGGGAGAGACTGACAGTAGGAAAGATTGCAGAAGGGAGAGACTGTCAGTAGAAAAGATTGCAGAAGGGAGAGACTGACAGTAGGAAAGATTGCAGAAGGGAGAGACTGACAGTAGGACAGATTGCAGAAGGGAGAGACTGAGAGTGGGAAAGATTGCAGAAGGGAGAGACTGAGAGTAGGAAAGATTGCAGAAGGGAGAGACTGACAGTAGGACAGATTGCAGAAGGGAGAGACTGAGAGTAGGAAAGATTGCAGAAGGGAGAGACTGACAGTAGGAAAGATTGCGGGAGAGACTGTCAGTAGGAAAGATTGCAGAAGGGAGAGACTGACAGTAGGAAAGATTGCGTAAGGGAGAGACTGACAGTAGAAAAGATTGCAGAAGGGAGAGACTGACAGTAGGAAAGATTGCAGAAGGGAGAGACTGACAGTAGGACAGATTGTGGGAGAGACTGTCAGTAGAAAAGATTGCAAAAGGGAGAGACTGACAGTAGGAAAGATTGCAGAAGGGAGAGACTGACAGTAGGAAAGATTGCAGAAGGGAGAGACTGAGAGTGGGAAAGATTGCAGAAGGGAGAGACTGACAGTAGGAAAGATTGCGTAAGGGAGAGACTGACAGTAGGAAAGATTTCATGATCAATCTTTGCAAAAGAATGTTACCGACCCAGGCAGGTATTGAACCAGTGACCTGATCACCAGTAAGATGGGCATCCAACTGAGCTTCTGAGGCCATGTAATGACAGTATTTTACATTTAATGTAAATTGAAGCCTAATTTTCTCCGAAAAATATTTGAAAATGGTGTCAGCCAATGTTGTCACTGGCAGTTTAAGGAAAGGACTGAAGACAAAAATATTCACAAACCTAATTTTTGGGCTTCCTTGCATTTTGATCATAGTTCTGATGTAAGACCAAGCTCCTGCGTCTACTCTAACTTGGTACCTACAACCTATTTTTTTCTTTTTCTTTTTTTTGTTTGACCCTTATCTTGCTGAATATTCATTTAAGCCACACCCATTTCTGTCTATCAACCAATTAAATTACTTGATGTTATTTATTGCTACAAATTCATAAACTGAAAGCCAAACAGTGTAGATGCTGATCAGATGGCTTCTTCAGAAGCCATCTGATCTGGATCTACACTGTTTGCAAAGATGGGGGTTGTTGTGAACAGCAAGATAAGGGTTAAGAAACTCAGAACCACATTTAAATATGTACAGATCAAAATGTATGATTACCTACTACATGTACATGTAAGATTAATTCCAAATAATATCCCATACACAAATATCAAATATATGTAATATTACTTGAACACAATATAATTAGCTAATTAACTTCCCACAAATATGATAAACACAACCAACGCACCTTCCGAAATGTCAGTGAATATTACCATTACAATATTCCAAAATATCAACACAATCCAAAATCCATTCACTGGTTTAGCGCCCTTTATGAAAAGAATTATATGCTATCAGCCCCTATGTGTGTCGATACTTTTAAACTTGTTAAAACCTGAAGAACTATAAGCCAAGACATGGCTCTTAACAACCTGTCTTAGGCAACACAGAAAAGAACCACGATTTAAGACATTCCCATAATAAAAAGGGGTCGTATTAAGGTCTGACTGCAACTTATTCTTCTAGATATACATGTATTACACTCTCCTCGCATAAGCTGTCAGTCTTTGAACGGACCGCGTCAACAGCAGACTGATCAGGGTTTTGAACTTTTTGACTGACGTGACTCATACATATGTTCTGTGGTGTGACAAAATCTATGTTTCCACTTTTATTGTCAGAAACATTTCCTGCAATTAAGTGTGCATTTGTAGTCTGATGCTATTTTAGGATAGACTTTTTTTCCTATTAAAAGCATAAGGGAACAGGGAACACCCAGACCAGACTGCACTTTCGTGCAGTCTGGTCTGGGTGTTCCCTGTTCCTTACATAGTAACAAAGGTATGAATAGTGTCACGGCTTGTATTCATAATCAATGTTTACTGAACAGTAATCATATGTTTATAAGTAATACAAAGTGCTTGTATTTATACGGAATAGGCTTTTATTGATCGGAACAATGTTTTAATTGTACAGAAATGAAACAGGCATTTTTGTCCCATTGTTTCAAGAACAATGGGTATTTTTGTCCTTTTTTTCCTTACTCTTTTTACCACATTTTTTTTTAATTTTTGAACAAAAACAAGGAAAATAATTTATAGCATTGTAAATCCCACTTTTCCCTATATAAGGTGGGATTTACTGTGCACTGAGCAACTAACTGACTTCCATAATGAAGCATAATTATCTGGGGCCACTAACAATGTCGTTAGCAGCCCCCGCCCCTTTGGGCTTGAAGAAATATTAATGGGCTGCATAATGCTTCCACGCAGAGCTGAATCCGACACCACACGGGTACTGGTAAAACGCTTAGAGGATCTAAGCCTGCCCAGGCAAAGCGGTGCGAGTCCGACCGTCCACGCTTATAAACCCTATTGGTTTCATTGGGCGACAGGGCTTGAGATGTCATTTCATCTCAATGGTGGGTAGAAGTCCCACAAAATTTGAAACAACGTCTCCAAAATAGTGTTGACGGGGACGTTAAACATCAAATCAAACAAAGGATGTCGTTAGTTAACATATTGTTAAAACTTTGATCATTTAATATGGCAAATATGCTATTTTTGCTGAAAAAATGTGAGCATCTTCATTTTTTCAGTAAAACTAACAAAATTTTAGCTCGTAATCTTGCTACAATAGATTGCAATTTGACCACTAACGAGCTTGTTAAGTTAACGATGCTTTGAACAACTGTGCCCTGGTATTAACTGGTCTGGGACAATACTCTTTGACATATATCATGACCTTGTTCAAAAGTTTGAATAATTACAAGCTGATTGATTCCAATTCTTAGTCCTGTTTACTCGGATCAATCTTAATTTTTCTATGACCCCATATGAGGTGAACATCAATACACTAGTTTCTGGTTAAAATTTACATGTATATAGAAATAATGTGAAAGACCAAAAGGGCCTTATTTATTTCTCAATAATAAACCTCAAACCATGATTATGTAAAAATGAACAGAGTTATTATAATACATTCTTAACCACTGTCTGACGTCTTTGTAAAATAAATTTAATGAATTTTAACTTCAAAAGGTATGGTCGATAATTAAACTCCAATATCAACGTAAAGTTAAAGATATATCCCCACAATACATTATGGATATTTAATGAAAACATATCGATAAAAGTATAATACCGTAATGGTCCTAATTATTGGGTCAGACAGGCCTGAGCAAACAGTGCAGGCCCAGATCAAACAGTGCAGACCCAGATCAAACTGCTCCTGAAGGAGCAGTCTGATCAGGGTCTACACTGCTTGCCATTTCATCTGCACCTTTTGAACCCCTTGCTGAATCTTGACACAAAAAAGTTAAAATTTTAGGAGAATCACAACAAGTCCTAAAGGTGTTTAAGTTTTAGGATTTTTTTGGTATATGGGTATGGCAGTTATTTCCTACAGTTCCTAAGGACATAATTGTTATGTCTGCATGGACCTTAACCCTTGACCTGCTGATATCGAAGTTTAACCGCCCAGTCAACACTATGTATGTCATTTTTGAGCTGGTCAGTTTACCTATCCACACTTTTCCTGGGCAGGCTTATAAGTAAGGGGTTAACCAGTACAGTGCACATTCTTTCGCCAGAAACTGACAACTGCCCTTCTTGAAACAGCGGAAGGTAGAGAATGACCGTAGAAAAGATTTCTAATTTTCATGATCAATCTCCACGAAAGAATGTTACTGACCCCGGCAGGTATCGAACCCGCGTCCTGATCACCAGTCAGTCGCGCATCCGACTGAGCTACCGAGGCCAGCCTTGACCGGCTGAATATTTAAATATCGCACACCCACCACTGCTTATCAACCAATCAGATTTCTTGATGCAAATCACTGCAACAAATTCATAAACTGAATGACAAACAATGAAGATCCTGATCAGATGGCTTCTTCAGATCTGGATCTTCATTGTTTGTAAGATAAGACATATCTGGGCTCAGCATGACAAGGGTTAAAGCATCTCAGAAATTTTTAGAGGACAAGGTAATTTTATTTTTCATTTTTTTTTTTAATAAGGCTTGTCATTTCATGTGTGAATCATCCGCCCAGCAGACGATTCACATGTAAAGTCAAGCCTTATTTTCCTTGAAAACATGCTAACGAGCACCCACAACCTATGTTTGCAGTACAAGTAAGAAAAATATCACGGATGGTCATTCGCCCCTGCCCATAGGGGCTTGAAGAAATATATGAGCTGCATGATGCTTCCACGTCAAGCTGAATCTGGCCCCCACTAGTACTGGCAAACCGCTTGGAGGATCTAAGCCTGTCCAGGAACCGCGATGCGAGGTAGACCATCCATGCTAATAAACCCTATTGGTTTCATTGGGCGACAGGGCTTGAGATGTCATTTCATCTCAATTTCGGGTAAAAGTCCCACAAAATGGAAGCAACGTCTCCAAAATGACCTCTACAGTGTTGACGGGGACTTTAAACCTCAAATCAAACAAACAAAAACAAAACGGATTTTCATAAAAAAGTAGCCATTTTGGAGATGTGAAAAATGTCCCACGGGTGTGTTATCGTAATGCCAAGACATAGATTTTTGGTATTCAATGAGGCGAACTAACAAGCATCCTCAACTTATGTTTGTAGAAAAAATAAGGGAAATCAGTTTCTAAAAGAATAACAGAACCTGACATATCAACCCTTGTGGGTCATTTTGTACCTGTCATTTCCCAGAGAAAGGAAGGAAAGAGATAGAAGAGACAGAGGAGAAGATGAAAGGAAGGACAGAGGAGAAAGAGGAAAATGAATGGAAGTGTAGAAACTGAAGAATTAACAACATTCCCCCTCTACACTTACCTGCTGCAAGGACAGCAGGCCTTGCCCAACTGTAAGCAAATATCAGTTTGATGCCCCAGTGACACCGGTTAACTCTTTTTGTAAGAGTGAGTATTTGAGTTTAGCTAAGGTCATACGAAGACAGGACATCGGTTTAAAGACTCATCTGAAAGTCTGGAGAAGCCCGGGATCGATTCTGTGATCCCTGGTTTACAAGGCGAGTAGCATAACCACTACACCATGGAGGCTTCTAAACCCTTTTGGTAACAAATGGAATCTTCCTCCCTAAATATAGCAGGAGTCAATTTAAAAATGTAGGGGTGTCAGGTTGTGTTTTCGTCAAAAACTGTTCAGAAAATGGCTGAACTTTTTGCAAACAGTGTAGGCCCTGATCAGACGCCACGTTATGCGGCGTCTGATCTGGGCCTGCACTTTTTGCCAAATACCCCTTTTGGGGTTTCCGGTACTAAATGGGTTAATGGAATTTTAGAGTATAATATATGGGTAAGGCAATAATTTCCAATAGTTCTTAAGGACATAATTGTTATCGCCTACATAAAATTTCAGAAGCTAATACTTAACAACTTATTTAAATGTCGTTACTGATTTATGGTGTCTGAAACAGAGAGAACTATAACTTAACCTGGCTAATTCAGCAGATGACAAATTGATGATATTTTAGTCAATTTTCCCTGAAAAGAAGTTTTGACATTTCATGCAAATCGTCTCCAATGGAGACGACTTGCATGAAATGTCAAATCCCGTTTCCTGGGAAAAATAATAAAAATATTTCTGGGAAATTACCCAGCATGCATTTGATAGACCTTAAGGGGAGACAACTTATTTCTCAAGAAGGTTTTGTTTGTTTTTGGAGATGTTGCTTCCAATTTTGTGGGACTTTTACCCGACATTGAGGAAAAATGACATCTCAAGCCCTGCCGCCTTAACAACTTTAACATTTAAAATATAGAAATCCATGACCTAGACCTTGACCTTGAGGTATGGGCTTAGTCAGGGTACCGATGAATAAAACTTTGGACCTGTATCTATCATCATAGCAAATATAATCCAAATCCATCACATAATTTGGATAATATGACCTCTTAAAAAACTTCAACATTACAAAGTTCTAAGTCCATGACCTTGACCTTAAGGTTATGGACCCATGCCCCCTATTCTTGTACATTTACATGCAAAGAAAGAAAGAAAGAAAGAAAGAAAGAAAGAAAGAAAGAAAGAAAGAAAAAAAAAGAAAGAAAGAAAGACAGTGTTCAGGAGCCTGTGACCTTAACTTGAATAGGTTGCAATCTATAATGTACCAAGTATGACAAACATTCTTCAATTCTTAACCCTTATCTTGCTGTTCACGACAACCCCTAACTTTGCAAACAGTGTAGATCCAGATCAGATGGCTTCTGAAGAAGCCATCTGATCAGGCTCTACACTGTTTGGCATTCAGTTTATGAATTTGTAGCAATAGATTACATCATGTAATTTGATTGGTTGATAGACAGAAATGGGTGTGGCTTAAATGAATATTCAGCAAGATAAGGGTTAAATGAGACAGGATAAGACAAGCCATTATCTGCCCAAAATTGACAGCGACCTTAACCCTTGTCCTGCTGAATATTTAAATATATCACACCCACCACTGATTATCAACCAATCAGATTACCTGATGCAAATTATTGCAACAAATTTATAAACTGGATGGCAAACAATGAAGATTCTGATCAGATGGCTTCTTCAGAAGCCATCTGATCTGGATCTTAATTGTTTCAAAGATAAGGCATATCCGGGCTCAGCAGGACAAGGGTTAAAACCAAAATCTAATAAAAAATTTGGTAGGTTGCAATTATATATTGTACCAAAATCGAGCCAATTTCATCAATTGGTTCATGAGACAGTGTGCAGTCAAGCCAAAATTGACAGTTTTGGGGGAACCATGCCCTTGAAAATAGGGTCAAGGTCACCAAAATCTAATCAATCTTTTGTAGTTGCAATGATATATAGTACCAAGTTTGACCAAATTTCAACCATTCTGACAAGGTGCAGGCAAGCCATTTCTGGCCTAAAATTGAAAGTTTAGTGTGTGTGTGTGGGGGGGGGGGGGACTGTGCGCCCCTTGAAAATAAGGTCGTCATCACACAGGTAACGTCAATGCCCTTGGTGGGGGCATATACATGTAATGAAGAAAGACCAAAAACATAAAAGTTTTTAGGCAAAATGCATCTAAATTTTGCAGTCATGGAATGACGGAATCACGGAAGGACATGGCAAATCCAGTATAGTCAAAGGCGGGCTATAACATTGCTGTTATCTGTGTGATTCTCAAACAGTGAAAAATAAAAATCATATTTTCACTGTTTGAATCAGTGAAGATATCAATTTAGATTTCACTGTGAAATCTCTATCATTCATTGAAAAGCATCTAGCTAAGAAAATGTTTTTGTGAACTGTCTAATAAACAGAGCAAAATTGAGATTAAGGACCTGCAAGCACCAGAAAGTAATTTTCACTATCAAATTGATCAAGTGAAACATGTTCAAAAGTAGTTCCGGACTTTTTTTCCTCTCTACATTCTGAGACAATCCACCTACAAGTGCTGTAAGTGCTTTATCCCTTAAGATGCTGAGAAAAACTACATCTGAAAATGTCGTCTGCTGAATTTTTTGGCAAGCTTTTAATAAATATTTTTGCATACAGGTAAACAGTGTGGACCCAGATCAGACTGCTCCTTCAGGAGCAGTCTGATCTGGGTCCACACTGTTTGCAAAAAAAAAATACTTTTAAGGTAACTGGCAGACGGCAAAGCAGACGACAATTTGTTTGTTTGATTTGAAGTTTAAACATCCCCTTCAACACTGTAAAGGTCATTTTGGAGACGTTGCTTCCAATTTTGTGGGACTTCTACCGGGCATTGAGATGACATGACATCATAAGCCCTGCCGCCAAATGAAACCAACAGGGTTTATAAGCATGGACAGGCCGACTCGCACCGCATTGCCTGGGCAGGCTTAGATCCTCTAAGCGGTTTACCAGTACTCGTGTGTGGGTTTGTTTCAGCTCTGCGTGGAAGTATCATGCAACCAATCTATTTCTTCAAGCCCCGATGGGCGGGGACGAAAACAGTTGTCGTGATTGGCATTTTATGCGTTAAGTTTGAAAATGAATATTTCCTCAATAACATTACAAATCAATGCCTGAAGAGGAAAATATATGAATATTATACCATGGGACAGGATAAAAAGCAAAGTTCATAATACTAATAAATTTTTCAAGATCAGTAATTCAATACAGTTCTATATGAAATAACAATGCATAATTGGTCAAGTTAGCAGGCATGTTATAAAAGTTACTCTACTTGATACTCCACAGAAACACAATGCTGTGGGTACTCATTAGAATTGCCTCAGTGAGGCAATTCTAATGAGTACCCACAACATACGTTTACATGGACAAATAATTTTCATTTACACCCAAAGTTTTGTTCCATCTGGAACACAGCTAATTTTGTTATCAGCTGGTTACAATGTAATAATAAGCCCTGACTGAATGGTTCAACAACCAATGAATGTGGTTATCCACTTGGATATAAATCACTTTTGCCACAATAACTTGTAAGAGATTGTCCACTTAAGGTCTACTTAAATATTGACACTACTAAATCTCCATTTTCATAGCAGCCAGCATTTATTATTAAACCCTTTTTACCAATCTTCCTCCTTATATATAGCATGAGTCCATTTGAAAATTTAGGGGTGTCAGGTTATGTTCTCATCAAAAACTGTTCAGAAAATAGCTAAACTTTTTGCAAACACGTCTGATCTGGGCCTGCACTGTTTGCCAGGGTACCCTTTTGGGGTTTCTTGTACTAAATGGGTTAAAAGTAAGAAATGATCAATACATAATAAACATGCAATGACTTCAACAGTCATTTATTCTTTGTGTTGATTGTTTGTCAATTGACCCAAAGTTACTAAGCAGAGTAGCTTTTCAATGCCTATGTCCACATGACCATCACTGTTTTGCAGGAAATCCAGGTAATGGTTACATACGGAAAATAGCCACACTATTCTTATGCTAATAGTAACTAGAATCGCGCAGTCGATGGCACGCCATCGCATATCCTCACGCTTCCCAGCGGGCCCCACCCCCTGGGCCCACCCCTAGTGGTGTGATCAAAATTCCGAAAGTGTCATGCACTCACCAGACCAAAGATCTATCAGTTCCCAAAGTTTCAAGTTTCTATCTATAACCGTCTAGGAGGAGTTATCCAGTAACAGTAATGAATGGGGGTAAAGGGGTCAAAATCAGTTTTTGACCTCTGGTGTCAGAAACTGACAAATGCCCTTCTTGACTCAGCAGAATAAACAGAATGACTGTAGAAAAGATTTCATGATCCATCTCCACAATAGAATGTTGCCAATCTGGCAGGTATTGAACCTGCAACCACCTAGTCACCAACCACATGCACACCGACAGCTACAAGGCAGGGATGTGTTGACTGCCCCTGAGTGTAGGAGATTTAGCACAGTCTGTTTTGCTCAACCCTTAAATTCCTGTACTTTAAGCAAACAATGTAGACCCTGATCAGATGTCGCTTCCTGCAGTCTGACCTGGGTGTACACTGTTTGCCAAACCCAACACATGAGTCCAGTTCAGAACACTTCTACAAGTAACCCTCTTTACACAAAACTTTGTAACCCTCTTTACACAACACTTCTACAAGCAACCCTCTTTACACTTCTACTAGTAACCCTCTTTACATAACACTTATACAAGAAACCCTCTTTACACAACACTTCACCTAATAACCCTCTTTACACAACACTTCTTCCAGTAACTCTCTTTACACAACACTTCTACAAGTAACCCACTTTACACAATACTTCTACAAGTAACCCTCTTTACACAACATTTCTACTTGTAACCCTCTTTACACAACACTTCTACTAGTAACCCTCTTTACACAACACTTCTACTAGTAACCCTCTTTAGTTTATACTAATTTATTTTAGTTCGATTGCGATGGAAGCTTCAAGCTTATTTAATCTCTCTCAAACACTCATTCCGGATGTTTTCATGCACGGGAGAGAGAGGCAGTGACTATTACACCACTGCTACCCATTTACACCTGGGTGGAGTGAGGCAGTGTCATTACCTTCTTGCCCAAGGACACACCTCGATACCGGGTGCCGGATTCGAACGCACAACCTCTCGATCATGAGTTGAACGCGTTAAACACTACGCTATCGAGGCTGACAACAACACAACAACTCTGCAAGTAACCCTCTTTACACAACACTTCTCCAATTAACCTCTTTACACAACACTTCTACAAGTAACCCTCTTTACACAACACTTCTACAAGTAACCCTCTTTACACAACACTTCTACAAACCCAACACATGAGTCCAGTTCAGAACACTTCTACAAGTAACCCTCTTTACACAACACTTTTACAAATGACCCTCTTTACACAACACTTCTACTAGTAACCCTCTTTACACAACACTTCCTCTAGTAACCCTCTTTACACAACACTTCTACAAGTAACCCTCTTTACACAACACTTCTACAAGTAACCCTCTTTACACAACACTTCTACAAGTGACCCTCTTTACACATTTCTAATAGTAACCCTCTTTACACAACACTTCTACAAGTAACCCTCTTTACACAACACTTCTACTAGTAACCCTCTTTACACAACACTTATACAAGTAACCCTCTTTACACAACACTTTTACAAGTAACCCTCTTTTGACAACACTTCTACAAGTAACCCTCTTTACACAAAACTTCTTCCAGTAACCCTCATTACACAACACTTCTACAAGTAACCCTCTTTACACAACATGTCTACAAGTAACCCTCTTTACACAATACTTCTACAAGTAACCCTCTTTACACAACACACTGATTAGAATACCATAGCTATAAATAACCATTTCCAGGATTTCGTCCAAAACAGTGACAGTCACATGAACATCAACAAAGCAAAGCTACTGTGGTTCATTAACAAACAATCAACCCAACAATGCTCTATGGAGCTCCCTGCCTTGGCTGTTGCATGCATTATCAAAGGAAGTCCCAGTTTGACAAAATTCAGGTAAGTATTGTCACTACCTGCTCTACCTTGCCAGGAGGGAGGCTGGGTCGGTTTGAAGGTGTTGTGTAGCTTTCAGTGCCTGAGTGTTCTACTGCTTTGGTTTCACTAGGGTAAGATCCTGTTGTGCTTGCAAGGCCCTGTCATGCGTGCAGCAGGGATGGGTAGGGACGGGGCTGCTTTTTTAGTTTTTATCTTCTGCAATATTTTGTCTTTTATGTGTTCTTTATTTCCAAAGACAACCTTTTAGCTTTTTATTTTACCTCACTGCAGCTGGTGTCAAGTGCCGTGTGGCAGCTGTAAAAAGTCTCCCCCTGCTTCATCATAGTGCAGATTATATCTTCTTTTCCTTTTGGATCATTGAGCCCATTCTAGTTACTTTGAAAATCGAATATCACTTAAGCCGGTGCTAGGAGGTGTATGCAGCCGTGCAAACTATATTGCTGTGTATGAAGAGACTAAATAAGACCGAGTCTCCAATTTTCGTTCTTTTATGTGTTCTTTAGCTTTTTATTTTTCCTTTTTTTAATGCACCATCTCTTGTGAGACCGTTTCAGATGTTTGAAGCAAACAAGTGTTGTCAATTTCTGTCCAGGTGCAATCTCACGAAGTACTAGAAATCTGCTTAGAGAGTATAAGCCTATCCAGGAACAGTGAAGGTCACTGACCAGTCCCAACATGACCATAGCTGTTGACATGGCCACAAAACCACAACATGTATGCAGCACTAAGCTATTTTGTACCCGAAACCCCAAAATGCATAGCAACAGATAAGGTGGGTATTTTGTGATAACTGAAGGATAGTTTTCCTTATTTCTCCATATAAACCTATGTTGTGGGTATTCATTAGAACCGCCTCGCTGAGGCGGTTCTAATGAATACCCACAACATAGGTTTTTATGGAGAACTGACAAAAACTATCCTTCAATTTTCACAAAATACCACCCTTATCTGTTGCTATGAAACTGGGTTCATGTACCCAGTTTGACAAGTAATGCAGATCTAAATAAGATGCTGCAGAATGTGGTGTCTGATCAGGACCAACACTGTTTGCCAAAAAATTCAGCCAATTTCCAAATAAATTGTGAAGAAAACACAAACTGACAAGCCTAAATTTTGAAATGGACATGTACTATGTATAAGACGGAAAATTACAACTCAGTACAAAATGGGTTAAATAAAGCTTTTTATTATCTTTGACTGATTTGATATCTTGATATTGATCAAATGGCAATTATCCAAATCATTACTGCTTTAAAACACAGTGCTATGATTAAGCAATATATCCCACCTTCTTGTTTTAACCCTTTTTGTACCACCTTATATATTAGAAGCCTCTGTGGTGTAGTGGTTATGCTACCCGCATTGTAAACCAGGGGTCGCAGGATCAATCCCCGGCTTCTCCAGACTTTCAGATGTGTCTTTAAACCGAGGTTCCCGTCTCTGTATGACCTTAGCTGTTGGTGAGACGTAAAACTCAAACACTCACTCCTCCTTTTATATAGCATGAGTCCATTTCAATATTTAGGAGTGTCAGGTTCTGTTTTCTTAAAAATTTGTTCAGAAAATGACTGAACTTTTTGTAAACAGTGAAGGCCCTGATCAGACGCCGCATTCTGTGGCATCTGATCTGGGCCTGCACTGTTTGCCAACCACCCGTTTTGGGGTTTCCGGTACTAAATGGGTTGAACATGTTTTATTGCATTGTCCTCTGTCAAACTAGTTGTTGAAGTGTGATATGTATTAGTGAACTATAGCCCAAAACTCAGAAAAGATTTTGACAGATTAACCCTTATCTTGCTGTTCATGACAACCCCTATCTTTGGAAACAGTGTAGATCCAGATCAGATGGCTTCTGAAGAAGCCATCTGATCAGGATCTACACTGTTTGGCATTTAGTTTATGAATTTGTAGCAATAAATTACATCAAGTAATTTGATTGGTTGATAGACAGAAATGGGTGTGGCTTAAATGAATATTCAGCAAGATAAGGGTTAATGGCTAGAGATGAACAATACTGATCTTCGAAGTTTAACAAAATCTTATCAGTTGATGATAGTTAAACAAAATGACAAATTCAAAGGGAAATAAATGCTATATTTTTCCATCATGATAAAAAAAAAAAACAAAAAAAAAAACGTAACATAGTGTACTCATCCATATCTCAAAAATTGTTGTTTTCAGAAGAAAATTTGTAATTTTGTTTTTATCAATGTCCAAACAAAGGTTGTGGGTACTTGCTATAACTGCCTAACTGACTTGGTTGTAACAAGTACCCACAACCTATGTCTTGCAGCATAAATAAGAAAAACTTGAACTGTCAGAGGATCTGACTAAAGCCCCGCTATAGCACTATCAGAAAAGAAAAATAAAAGAGCTGTTGCATGACAGCATAGCTTGCCTGTTTCGCGCCTTCAAGATATAAGTTGAAACTATTGAACCATGAAATATATCACACTGACCTACATATATTTTAAGGTCAATCATCAGGTCACATGGAACATATATTCCAGATATTACATTTCAGAATCAAATTGTGTATAAATTATAAGGCTAATCATTGAACCTTGAAAATAGGTCACACTGACCTAGATATATTTCTATGTCAATCATCTGGTCACATGGAATTGAATATTCAGATATGAAGTTTCTCCATCCAATAGTATTCAAGTATTCAAAGTCATTGAACCATGTAAAAAGGTCACACTGACCTAGATATATTTTGAGGTCAATCATCTGGTTGCATTGAAGTAATATCCCAGGTATAACATTTTGTTATCAAAATATTATTCAAGATAATAGACAAAATCACTGAGCCATGAAATATAGGTCACATTGACCTAGATATATTTTGAGGTCAATCAGCAGGTCACATGGAACTAATAATCAAGGTATGACATTTCTTTATCAAATAATAGTCAAGCTAATAGGCAACAATGAACCATGAAATATAGGTCACACTGACCTAGATATCTTTTGAGGTCAATCATGGGTCACATGGAACTAATAATCCAGGTATGACATTTTTTTCATCAAATAGTATTCAAGATAATAGGCAAAATCACTGAACCATGAAATATAGGTCACAGTGACTTAGATATATTTGGTGGTCAATTATCGGGTCACATGGATCTAATAATCCAGGTATGACATTTCTGCTTCGAATAGTATTCAAGATAAAAGGCAGAGTCACTGAACCATGAAATATAGGTCACAGTGACCTAAATATATTTTGAGGTCAATCATGGGGTCACATGGTACATGTACTAATATCCCAGGTATGACATTTCTCCAACAAATAATCTTCAAGATATAAGGCAAAATCACTGGACCATGAAATATAGGTCACAGTGACCTAGATATATTTCGAGGTCAATCATTGGGTCACATGGTACTAATATCCCAGGTATGACATTTCTCCAACAAATAGTCTTCAAGATATAAGGCAAAATCACTGGACTGTGAAATGTAGGTCACCATGACCTTCACCCTTTTACACTTGAACCAATGTCACATGGTTGGCTGATATATAACCAATTGTGTTTATAACTTGTTTGCATATTGGAAACACATATAACAAATTACAAAGGTGTCCTAGATTTTGACCCCTAGCCCCACCCCATCCGTCCTCCCAGGCATGAACCCAGGGGTGTGTTGTCTTGGAATCTCAGAAGACATGCCCGGGTATCTAACTTGTAAAATACGAATCCTTTGTGATGAGTGTCTGTTGAGATATAAGCAATTCAAAAACTTTAACACAGTTTTACAGAGGTGTTCTAGATTTTAACCCCTAGTCCCACCCCGGGGCATGGACCCAGGGGTCTGTTGTCTTTGGACATCAGAAGACCCTCCCAGGTACTTAAGTTCCAAATATAAGTGCTCTGTGATGAGTGACTGCTGAGATATAAGCATTTGAAAAACTTTAACGCAGTGTGACAGGAACGCACACGCACACAAATGAGGTGACAACAATAGCTCTCCATGTACTTCGTACAGGCGAGCTAACAAGGAAAAAATGTTTTCAGCTTTCAGACATGAATTATTACTGTACTAAGTTTATTCCAAGTGCCATTTTTCAATGTTCAAAGGGCAATAACTCCAAAAGTTGGCAATCCAGAGTTATGGTTCATGTGGTCTGCACATCGTCTTTTAGTGCTTTACATTTGTGTGAAGTTTCATGAAAATACCTCAAACGTTTTTTGAGTTACCATGAATTACAGGAATCACAGAAAGACAAGGCAAATCCAATATAGCCCCTACTTTTTCAAAGCAGGGCTATAATCATGTACAATGTACATGAATATGCCTGTAAACCCTAGTTTTCTCTGTATAAAATGGAGTTTACAAGGGTGTTCATTACATGGACTTGTTAACATAATGTTATATTTAAAGACAAATGCTACGAATTCCCAATTTTTGTATGATCATCAAAAATGAAAGTTATGCCAGAGCCAACATTTTACCGTTCTTGGGTAAGGAAATGGTTGAAATTTTAGGAACAGATATTGTTTTGGGTTCATTTCATTATTTAACGTGTTCAGCTTGGCTATAAACTTCACGAAAACAGTAACATTGCAACTTTTGGAAATATTAGTTTTTCGGCATTTACCCAAGATCCGATCAACCTAAATGGTTACAGACTTACTTAAACGATTTGCTGTAATGCATATTATGGCCAGCTACTATTTACAAGTAAAATCCAAGTTATCTGTCAGTGATTCACCATCTTTTCATAGAATTTATATGTATTTTTACCATGTATTTCATCTGGGGGTAGGGGAACGGTTTGTTTAATAAAACAGAAATCAGCTCGGTGACCCCTACTTTTCGTTTAATTTCCTATTCTCTGATAACATCCCCTAGAGAAAAAACCTTGTTTTATGAAAATTTCAATGTAGCATTTTTCTGTATGATCCAAAATAATGCAGACAATGAATAATTTTTAAAGATATTTTGGTTTATGACGAAATTTGTTTTGCAAATAAATTTTCTGAACTTGAAAAATTGGCTAAATTTAGGCAGCAGTACCTTTTAATATATCATTCTGACAGAAATAAATGTTTAAAAGCTAGGCAAAAGTCATTTTTGACTTGCTATTTACTAACATGGTAGTTTTCTGATATTTCTGGGAAAACAGTTTGGGGTGGTTTCCTTCTTGTTCAGATTACTTAAGATTCAGCACGATGACATGTGGATTTTATTTCATATGTGGTGAGCCAGTATATGATACTGAACATATACAGACTCTTAAACAGTTTTCAATGTAGGAAGTATTTCGTAGCATATGCCCTTAAACAGTTTTTTTGTGTGTTTTTTTCTGTTTATGAGTTTTGGAGACGATTACTGAAGAATCTAGGAAACTATGCATCAAACAATCAGAAATTATGTTACACACAAATCATGGTGATTAGGGCTGGCTGATCGGAGCTGAAAAGATCATCAATTTTCAGTCTTGCCATTGCGATCAATAATCGATAAGTAATCAGTAAGGATTTTCATAATTTTGTCAAAATTTTACCATATGCTGCACTTTACCATATGTAAATTTGAACAGACAGGCCTGAGCAAACAGTGCAGACCCAGGAGCAGTCTGATCCGGGTCTGCACTGTATGCTTAGGCCGCTTAGGCCTATCTGATCCAAACTTTAGGATCATTATGGTAATGTTGTCTGGGTGCCTGCACATACCTGTATGTCCATCCGACCGTCCCTTTGCTGGTCTGACCATCAAGTCTCATTGTGTTATTTCTACTTGAAAACTTGAAAAGAAAAAAAAACATGTTTTAATGTTTTACACAGTAAGACCACCCCTTATATTTTACCGTAAATGGACCTTTCTTAACTTTTATTTGGATAATTCTATCTTGTGCATGTATTTTTATTTAATCTGTGTGGTAATATGATTTATAATCTGCCACCCCTAATATTTTAAATGGACCTTTCTTAACTGTTATCTGGCAGATTCCACTTTGCATTATTGTTTTATTTGTCACAATCCCACCTGTGTGAGTAGTTATTCAAAGGTCAAATCTTATTTTGTTCTGTCACCCCTAATATTTTAAATGGACCTTCCTTAACTGTTTGGAAGATTCATTTTGCACTGACAGTTTATTTGCAATATAATCCTACCTGACTTGTCACTGGTCAAAACCTACCACCCCAAGTCTCATCTGTTAGCAAGAAGATTTTATTTTACATCAATGGGTGATTAGAATAAATTCTGACACCCCTAATGCCGGTCTCGGTAGCTCAGTCAGATTCACATCTGACTGGTGATCAAGAGGATGCGGGTCTGATAACTGCCGAGGTTGGCAACATTCTGTCGTGGAGACTGATCATTCTCTCCCTTCCGCTGATTCAAGAAGGGCAGTTGTCAGTTTCTGGCAAAAAAATGTGCACTATACTAGTTAACTGCTTATGTATAAGCCTGCCCATGAAAAGTTTGGATAGGTAAACTGGTCGACTCAAAATGACCTGAATAGTGTTGACTGGGCCGTTAAACTCCAATACAAACAAACAAAGACACCCCTATTATTTTCAAGGAATCTTTCCTTGCAGATCATTGGATGATCCTATTCCGCAATAATAGACTGTTTGTCACCATCATCCTACCTGAGAAGTTGTTGTGGTCACAAGAATATAAGAATCATATATGGGTGTGTGGGGTGGATGGAAAAATCCGTCCCGAGGGTCACTGTCCGGCATCACGAGGCTTGCCTCGTGATGCCGGACAGTGATCCCGAGGGACAGATTTTTTAATCCGCCCCTCACACCCATATCAGATTCTTTTTCTTGCATACCTTCCATTACTTAGCACGGATTTTAATGCTGCAGTCACTTCGGTTACCAACGTCCACCATATTGAGATGACAGTACAGGAATGTTTAGTGACGTCACGAAACATGCTGTGATGTCAACCTTCATGACGGCGCATACGAGATCAACCAGTGCATTTATCAAACACGCGATTATATTCGATTTTGGGTCGGAACACCAGGGTCAGAACATAAATTTCTATCCCAGGGTAAAATCACGGATTTCCTTGTCTGGTGTGCAAGAATAAGGTATATCCTGATACCCCTTATATTTCACATGGGTCTGTCCCAACTGTAAGTATGAAGACTCTATATTGCATTAATGGTTTGATAGAATTATATTCTAATTCTCCATATACTTTCTAAGTTAGTTGGAAGAGTATATTTTACATACATGTAATTACATCAACCCATTGCATGCGGAAAACCCCTAAAGGGGCACCTTGGCAAATAGTGCAGGCCCAGATCAGACGCCGCATTTTTAAAATAGAATAGAACAAGAGGGCCTAGGTTCGCTCACCTGTGTTTCACTGTCTCGAGTACATTCTATTTTTAGCTATGGTAGCCATCTTGTTCATCAGCAGAGTGATTTTAGCTCATTTGGTAGGGAGTAACCCAGGCAACATTCCTGTGAAGTTTGAATCAAATTGGCCTTAGGGTTTAGGAGGGGTTCACGTTTGAATCAAATTTACAATATTTTTCTATTTTTAGCTCCAGCGGTCATTTTGTTCATCGGAGCAGGATTGTAATAGCCTTTTAGTAGAGGGTCATCTAAGCAACATTACCTCGAAGTTTGAATGAAATTGGCCCAAGGGTACAGGAGGAATTGTCGTTTGAAGATTAATTTTTTTTTAGCTCTGGCAGCCATCTTGTTCATTGGAGTGTAATGAGTTTTTAAGATTTTGGTAGGGAGTCACCTAGACAACATTCTTGTGAAGTTTTAAATCCAAATGGCCCAAAGGTTTAGAATGAGTTCGCATTTGAAGCAAATTTACAATGTTTTTCTATTTTTAGCTCTTGAGACCATTTGTTAATCGTTATGTTAGTTTCCTAAAGGGTCATCTACACAACATTCCAATAAAGTTTAGAAGCCTTCATGGTGAAGTGGTCATGCTACATGTACTTGTCTTGTAAACCAGGGGAAGCAGGATCTATCCCAGGCTTCTCAAGACTTTCAGATGAGTCTTTAAACAGAGGTTTCATCACTATATGACCTTAGCTATTGGTGAGACTTAAACTCAAAAACACTCACTCCTATGAAGGAACCTATATGCCAAATATGAAGGCTGTATCTTCAATGCTTCAAAAGTTATGACAAAGTAGGTCAAAGGTCAAGGTCAATGGTCAAAAGTTTTGAATGGTTGAGAAAACCTTGTCACAAGGAACATACGTACAATAAAGCCTCTATCTCAAACGGTTCAAAAGTTATGATAAAGAAGGTCACAGGTCAAATCTTTATATGAGTGGGAAGCCCTTGTCACAAGGAACCTACATGCAAAATATGAAGGTTCCATCTCACACGGTTCAAAAGTTATGACAAAAAATACCCTTCTGATCTACTTTTTTATTTGACATAATCCATATTCAAACTTAACTGAGATATTGTCCAGATGATCATTCTGAGCAATTTTTATGATGATTTGACAAAAACTGTGGCCTCTTAGAGTGTTCAAAACGTCTTTCTATGATTTGACCTGCTGACTTACTTTTTGACCCGACATGACCCATATTTGAACTTGACCCAGATATTGTCAAGATGATCATTCTGAGCAAGTTTGATGATAATCGGACCAAATCTGGGGCCCCTAGTATGTCCACAAGGTTTTCCAACAGTCTGACCTACTGACCTACTTACTGACCAGGTATGACCCATATTCAAAATTAACTGAGAAATTGTCAAATGATCATTTTGAGCAAGTTTGATGATGAACGGACCAAAACTGTGGCCTCTAGTGTTTTCAGAGGGGTTTTCTATGATTTTACCTTCTGACCTACTTTCTGGATCGACATGACCCATTATTTGAATTGACAAGATGATCATTCTGGGCAAGTTTGATGATGATCGGACCTAAATTGTGGCCTCTAGTGTGTTTACAAGGTTTTTCTATGATTTGACCTACTGACCTACTTTGTGACCTGACATGACCCATATTCCAACATGACCAAGATATTATCAAGATGATCATTCTGAGCAAATTTAATGATGATTGGAAATAAATTGTGGCCTCTAGTGTGTTCAGAAGGTTTTTCTATGATTTGACCTACTGACCTACTTTTTGATCCAAAAAACCTATATTCAAACTTGACTGAGATATTGTCAAGATGATCATTCTGGGCAATTTTGATGATGATCGGACCAAAACTGTGGCCTCTAATGTCTTCACAAGGTTTATTTCTGATTTGACCTATTTTTTGACCCGACATGACCCATATACAAACTTGACCGAGATATTTTGTGTTGGTACAAATTGTGTGCAAGTTTAGTTAAAATCAAATCATAATGGAAACATCTATCATGCAGACATAACCAAAATAGGCAATTTTTGCCCTTTCAAGGGCCGTAACTCTGTAAAGCATTATGGGATATGGCTGGTTCAAGAAAGGAACCCAGATCTCATGGTGGTACAAGTTGATTGCAAGTCTGGTTAAAATCAAATCATAAATGAATATGCTATCGTGCAGACAAGACTAAAATAGGCAACTTTTGCCCCTTCAGGGGCCGTAACTCCATAACAAATGATGGGTTATGGCTGGTTCAAGAAAGGAACCCAGATCTCCTGGTGGTACAAGTTGTGTGCAAGTCTGGTTAAAATCAAATCATAAAAGAAGATGCTATCGTGCGGACAAGAAATTGTTTACGCACACACAGACGCACAAAATGTGATCACAAAAGCTCACCTTGTCCCTACGTGACAGGTGAGCTAATAAAAACAAAAAAAAAAATCGGCCTGACACCCCTTTATTGGCAAATGGACTTGTCCAACAAAGTAGTGCTGTCTATAAAAAGCGTATTAATAGATTTCATATAGCGCTATTGATAAACCAACTGACCTAACATTGATAAAAATAGTACAGGACTATTAATAACTGTAATCTTGGATTCCCAAAAATGGTCATGTGGTAAACCAGTCGACCCAAAAATGATATATAGCATACACATCCAGCAAAAATTTGGATCATTCAGTATTCTCTCGCAATCTAGTCTTCAAAGAACCAGAAAATCTTATGGTAAAATTTGTGTACCTCGGCACTTTGTGTTTCGGTTAATATAACAGATCAAATCCACGGATTTAACAGCACAGAAATAAAATCTTCATATAACAGAACCAGTTGCTTAGTTTTTCTAAAACAATTAATATGAGCTGAACTTCTTATTTCTTATTAAGCAAGGCTTTCTCACAGACCCAAGAATCTATGTTTGTGTTAAAAATATCACCACAAGTTACCCCAAATTTGCATATGAAATGCCATAACTATATTATATTGCATTTGCTAATGATAATGTTCTAGAAATTGTGTTCTAGTTGATCTTTATTTCAGACTTCGGTTTCTAGAACATCTGAAACATCGTTTATAAATTACCTCAAAATGCACTGTTCCCTACAAGGTTTAAGAAGCCTCAATTTTATTTGTTCTCCTCCTACTTATCTGCATAATATTGCATTTAATGGCTGAAAACTCATGCCCTATTTTCGTGCCCAACATCCTAATCTATCTACATCCTTCTGAAGTTTCAATGAGTCCTCTCTATCTCTTATTTCCCGATAGCAAATACAGTTGTCTTATTTCTGAGTCAATGTAAGTGGAAATATCATTAATATACAGGGAGAATAGCAGCGGAGCAAGAACAGTCCCCTCTGGGACCCCAGATAAAACTGGCACCCATACTGAAGATTCACCATTAAAAACAACACACGGTTTTCTGTAGTAAAGGAAGGAATCTATCCATTTGAGAGTCTCCCCACCCCCAATTCCATAACCAAATGATTTGGATTGAAGTAGTTCATGAGGTGGGGTGTCAAAAGCCTTCTCGATGTCCAGAATAAATGTGTCCACTTGCCCCTCTTTGTCCAAGATTTTTGCCCGATCATTAATAACTGTCCTCAGCTGAGTTTACGAAAGTTTATGTTCATTGCAAGTTGTTTGAGCAGGCTATGTGTTTAAATAGAACACAGGTCAGTGACACCAGGCATTTACGAGCAAGAGCCCAGTCTCCTTTTTTGAAAAGTGTTTGCTAGGAGCCATTCTTTGGAGATTTCACCCGCACAGAGAGATTGTTGGAAAAAACATGCAAAAACTGGACCTAACTCATTTGCTAGTTCATTCAGGACTCTAGGATGAAGCTCATCAGGTCCTAAAGTTTTAGACGGGTTAAAGCCTTAAGGTAACTTGAACACTCCCGCCCATGACACAACAATATTTTCCAAGATAGGGGCCAATCTTCCAGTCATGGAACCTCCTTGAACTCGGTTTTATTAAATGCATCATTGAATTGACCAACTAATTTCTCTGCCCTTTCAGAGTTCAATTCAGCAACCCCATTCCCTCCTCTTTTATTAAGGGATGGTATACCTTGCCTGTCTTTCTTCTGGCTATTGATATATCTGTAGAAGTCTTTGGGATTTGCCTTTACATCACCGGCAAGGTATTCACATACAGATCATGCAGATTTTCATGTCATTTTTAATTTCTCGTCTCAAGTTTCCAAATTTTGCCAGGGGTTTACCACTTCCCAACTTTTTTGCCTTAGCATGAATCTTATTTCTTCTCCGAATCTTTCTTCTTATTTATGGTGTGATCCAAGGAATTGAAGATGCAGACCTGCTAGTTTTGGAGGGGATATGATTTTCGGACAAGGCTTGGAATGAAAGACTTTATCAAGTCAAAGTTCTCCTGGAAAGACTGAGCATCTGAATGACCATTAAAGTATTTCTCAGGCCCCGTCATCAGGGCTTGAAGAAATATGGTCGTCCACCCGGTATTCGACTACACTCGGTTTTCGACGAGAGTGGTCGCGAGATTTTCGAGTGAATTTCGACGTCACAACCTTTCTAATATTAAATTCTGGAAATTCCATCTGCCAATCCATAACGATGACCAAAAATGTGCTGCAAACCTGTATTAACTTAATTGCTTCATTAATTGGTTTCTGTCAAAAACACATACATGCCCATTCAAACATCAGTATCCAAACCATCAGACGATGCCTTTCCACAAAAGGCACTCATTTGGAAACCCTCGGAATTGATCAGTTGGCATATATGGGGAATCCTTGCCCAAAAATAAAAAGTATGCAAGCACAGAATTGCCCAAAAAATGTTAGAAAGTACTCTTGATTCATGTGTCATATTTTTTTAAATGAGCCCAGTGTTCCAACTGGGGGGTATTGGACACACCTAACATACTGCACAAGTGTAAATTTTTAAGAATGTGATATTTTCCTTTGGCCCTGTTGTCAGTAACTACTGCAATGTAAGAAAAAAAGTGAATGCTCAGAAGTACCATTTTTAAATTACTTTAGTTAAAGTACACTGCTAATGGTTTTAATTGGATGAAATTTATTACAATGTAGTTCAATATAAACTTGTACAAGACAATGCATTTTTAATGAATGAGAATAAAATAACCCAATGTATAAAGATAAGAAGTTGTTCTGTCATAATATCACTTAAGATTAGTTTTTCAGCTTTTCTTTTCACTTAAATAATGACACTAATTGGCCATCGACGAAAACCGAGTGGTGACGTCATGCCATTTTGACATGTCAGGTGATCAAATATGGAGTCTGATAGCAAAATAAAACAGCATGAACCGAAAATCTGTTGGTTGCGGCTGGTATAACGAGTGTACCTGCATATTTTAGCGCATCAGCGTTAAAAGCAAATTCTTTTTTTTAATCGGGTACATAAGCCGTAAAAAATTGATCTTCGAAAACCGGGAGGGGTGGCATAGATGGGCTGAATGATGCTTCCATGCGGAGGTGAAACCGATTGCACGCGAGTACTGGTAAACTGCTTCGAGGATCTAAGCCTGTTCCGGTAAAGCGGTGCAAGTCAGACCGTCCATGCTTATAAACCCTATTGGTTTCATTCGGCATTATTGTCCTTCATCATATCCGGTCAATATCGGTGCTACTTCCGCTTAGCAACACCTTACTCGGTGAATGCTCGTCCATTGCGACCATATAAAGCAAAGTGTAATTGACCGTGAAAGCTCATTTGCATGACTGTTTTTTGTGTCACTATGTCGTACTAGTATTATGACCGTTTGGCCGATGAAGCAAAAGTCCGTTATGATCGTCAATTGGAGGCAATTTACATGAATGAATGTCCAAACAGGCTACCTGCTGGTGCATGGGTTAACAATCCGACGCCCGATTTTGAATGGGGTGATTTGTATACGCACCTTATTAATTCACCAGCAAAGTGAAATTAATTAATTGACCAAATGGTTCCATAGTTTACAAATTTAGTTAATTTAAGAAAAAAGATGCCTTGTTCAGAATTCTGTAGCGAACCCCCACCAGAGATATAAGTTTAAAAAACAACCAAAAAAAAAAAACAATCGATTTTTCTGACATTGTGAATTTGATAAAGCCAATATACATGTTATTTATTTATTTATTATTTTTATTTATTTATAGATCTGCACTAAAGTACTTTATCTTTTTTCACATGCCTATTCAAATATGTTGAAATTTTTAACAACTGAAAACTTGAAAAAAATGTTTGGTTCTAACGAGTACCCATATTGTAGGTTTGGAGCAGAATGTACACTTCTCTATGCCCCATTTATTTCCCTCTATAAAATTGTGGCATTTAAGGGGGTAAAATTTATAAAGGCATGTTTTATGATGTTATAAAATATGTGGGGGAATACAAAATTTCTCTGTCGACCTGCACACAAGTACTGGTAAACCTCTTAGAACTAAGCTTGCCCAGGCAAGGTGGTTGGAGTCGGACCGCCCATGTTTATAAACCCTATTGGTTTCATTGGGCGACAGGGCTTGAGATGTCACTTCACCAAAATGTCGGGTCCATAGAAATACCAAAACGCACCAAAACACCAAAACGCACATGTATTTACCAAAACGCACTGCCAATATTGGATTTTTCTATGTAGGGTAGGGTGAATTGAGCATTTGTTAAGAGGATTAGACACCTAGAAACAAATATATATATCTATATATAATACATAAATATATATAAATATATAGATAGATAAATTGATATAATATTATTAACATTTGAGCCAGGGCACAGCAGTTCCTACCAAAACGCTATCAAAACACACTGTCGATATTGGATTTTTCTATGTATGCTAAAGGGAAATTCAGCAGTTTTTCAAAAGAGGATTAGAAATATATATATAATAATAATATATTGATAAATTAATATATATGTTAACGTCTGACCAGAGACTTCTGCGTGAAGGAGCATTTGGCCCTTAGCTACCCAAGCTTAGCGTGCACAACAAAGACTAATCAGACTGCGCACATGCACAGGCTTTTCTGAGTTTTCGCTGGGCGCACATGTAAATGGTAAGAAATGCTGTGCCCCGGCTCATTTTTATTCGTAAATGGCCATTATATATTAGAGGGTTATTGGTTTCTTTTAGTAACGTGAACCTTTTATTTTGAACTTTGATACTCAGATGTTCATTTTGGGTTGTAGATAATGTATCTTTAATGCACATAAACTGATATTTCTAGTGCGTTTTGGTAATTGTTTATTGTCGAGTTGCGTTCTTTTACTTGAATGGTGTAAAGATGTCAGTGGAATAGCATCTGTATTTACCAAAACGCACTGCCATTATTGGGATTTGATGTGCATTGATAAGCTTACCTTTTATCTTGAACTTTAATACACAGACTTGTTAACATGATGGATCAGACTGCATTCCTGGGACTATGACCCTGATCTTGTACACTTGTCGGGGCCCACTGAGACCAATAAAAACTGCGGCATTCGGAAATACTTTTTCCGCATCAGAGCGACGTTCTTAGAAAAATCCAATATTGACAGTGCGTTTTGGTAAATACAGGTGCGTTTTGGTGTTTTGGTGCGTTTTGGTATTTCTATGGACCGCAAAATGTCTGGTAAAGTCCCACAAAATGGGAAGCAACGTCTCCAAAATTACCTTTACTGTTTTGACAGGGACGTTAAACCTCAAATCAAACAAAACAAACCAAGTGGTCTTCAACCAAATGTCACGAAAGTCTTCCAAGCAGAGTTGCACGAGTACTGGTAAGCTACTTAGTAGGTTTAAGTCTGCCACTGGACGACAGGGCTGGAGATGTCATTCATTCCAGTGACCAGATAAAAGCCCCACAAAATTGGAAGCAGCGCATCGGAATGACGTGCTGTTGATGAGGGATGTTAAACCTCAAACATTTTTTTTCACTTCGTCCTGCAAAAAGTTTTAGCCTGCCGGACAACTATTATGTGAACTCCTGGGAGTCTTAGTAAAGGAAAGTCTAAGTGAAGAAATTACTATTCTGACCAAAACAGGGCTCGAGAAAATGTCGGTTTTCCAGTTCTGAACCGATTTTGGGTTTACTGAACCAATTTTAACTGAAAAAGAAGTTTAAACAAGATGTGTTTGTGAAACACTGATGCCCCCGGACAGCGCCAATGTTAATGTTTTTAAAAATTTTGAAAAAAATAGGTCAAAGGTCAAGTTCAAGGTCACGAGATCAAAAATTATGGTACCACTGGAAAGGTCTTGTGATAAGGTATACACATGTGAAATATGAAAGCTCTATCTACTACCATTCAAAAGTTATGCCCAATGTTAAAGTTTTTGCAGACGGACAAACAGACAAACAGACGGACAGACCAAAAACTATATGCCCCCGAATCTCTTAGATTCCGGGGGCATAAAAATCGGTCCATTATTCAATAAAATTTTCAAAAAATCGGTTCAAAAATTTTCGCTAAATCATTGTTGTAAAAACAAGCTGACCGTTTGCCACTGATAATCCAAGCATGTATAAAAAAAACATCGACTACAGCAAAAGGTGTTAGACCGGTTCATTATCTAACTAGGTGAAAATTGGACAAGTCCACGTCGGGTTCTTTGATCTTATCGCAGCGAAATTTGATCTGTGTGTTAAAATTATTCAACCGCGAACAATTGCCTCGGGCATTATCGGCATGCTAGCAGGGTGAGAAAATTACGTCAATCAATGCAGGACATACGCTAGTTTGTTTACACAAGTCATTAATTTATGGCTTACTATAGAACCGGTATTTAAATATATAATTGTTTTTTTTTTTGTTGTTGTTGTTTTTTTCACAGGGCGCAATTTTCAATACACACATGTCATGTCTGTTAAGCCTTCCAGAGAAAATCCTTTTTTTTCACCCATTCTAAACGATATTTCTATTTAAAAATCGGTTTCCATTGAAACCAATAACATAAACCACGAGTGTATTACGCCCTTACATGAATTAAAATGAAACCGCATGCCGTCATTTACCGATCATGTGGCATCAATATTGGTGGCCGTTTGTAGTTTGTAGACAAAGCGATTTCTTTCAGGCTTGTGTAATCGTGAAAGATGTATTTAGTGAGTGAGTGATATTTTGTTTAAAGACACCTCAACCTACTGGTCATATGGTGTCTAATAATTTTCTAATATGACTGTTTGGGATAATGAAAACTTAAGACATTAAAAATTTTGACTCAACGTTACAATTTATTAAAAATCTGGATTTCTTTAAGAAATGATAAAGTAGAAGTAAAACAAAGATCAGGAATTGATACAATTAACTTACTCCATCTGTTTATAATGTATTTGATTAAAAAGTTCAGATATATTGTTAACATGATAAAATCTATCACGGATGATTCCGAAGTCAGCGCATTCAATTAAAATATGTTTAATGGTATAGTCTTGTGCGCAGGCTATGCACTGCGGCTTATCTAAATCTTTTAAAATGAAAGAATGCGTGATCTGAGAATGACCTATTCTACACCGGGTCAGTATGACTTGCTCTTTTCGATTATTGGGATAGCTATATGATTGAATAAAATTTGGTTTGATTTCATGAAGTTTATTAAAATCTTGCTTATCCCATAAGTTCTGACAACGATTTTGTATATATTTTCGAATATGATGTTTAAAATCGGAAAAAGGAATCTTGATGTTAGCCAGCTGTTGATTTAATGCAGATTTAGCTTCCTTATCTGCTTCTTCATTTCCTTGAATGTTGATATGACTAGGAATCCAACAAAATAAAATGTTTTTTGTTGATGACAATTCAAAATAACGTTTGAAAATTTGTTGGATCAATGGATTTGGATGATCTAAATGTTGAAGTGATTTTAAAACAGAAAGAGAATCCAAGAAAATAATGAATTTGTCATAGTCTGTATCTCTTATAGATATGAGAGCAACATTAATGGCAGTAGCTTCAGCAGAAAATATCGAACATTTATCTGGTAAACGAACATTAAAAGCTTCGTATCGGTTTGTGGCTGAGCATGCTACTTTGTCATCTTGTTTAGATCCGTCTGTATAAAATGACATATAATCCTGATATTTAGAGTTAACCTCTAAAAATTTAGTTTTAAAAACAAGAGGGTTGGTTTCCGACTTTTTACTCTGATTAAGGTCCAGCAGAACTGTAGGAGGCTTTAAAGTCCATGGTTCCTTTTTAGAGGAAGAATACTTGGCAATATTATGTACATTTATGTCGGCTTCCTTAATGATAGGTTCCATTCGAAGACCAAACGGTTTAAGGGCATGAGGTCTGTTTTGATAAAATTGCTTGTATAAAGGATAAAATACATCGTTATAAGCAGGATTTTGAGGATCTGCAGCAAGTTTGGTAAAATAATGTAATGACAATTTTTCTCTTCTGATGTATAACGATGGCTCGCAAGCCTCAGAATATAGACTTTCAACGGGTGATGTACGAAATGCACCCAAAGCTAAATGCAAACCCTGATGGTGAATAGTATCTAAACTTTTTAAGTATGATTTCCGAGCGGAACCATACACAATGGAACCATAATCTAATTTGGATCGGATAAGTGATCGATAAAGGTTTAAAAGTGTACTTTTATCGCCTCCCCAGTTCGTACTGGATATGACCCTCAGAACATTTAAGGCATTTGAACATTTTAATTTTAACGCCTTAATATGTGCTTTGAATGTCAGTTTTTTGTCAAGGGCAACTCCAAGGAATTTCGCCTCTTCACACACAGGAATTTGTGAACCATAAATTTTTAAGAAAGGATCATGATGAAGGTTCCGTTGTTGACAGAAATGGACCAGAGCTCAAGCTAGAGGGCGACTCGGGCGAAGAAGTCGCCCTGTTGGGGCTCACTTCGGCGACTTTGACGATGAAAGCGAAAAAAACTTCGCCCTGAAATTTCCCCCGTTTTTTTGTGTCATCCTTGTGAACAGTAACGGTAAAATGACAAGGTGACGATAATCCTTCGATCCACTAGTGTCAGAAATCTCAGTAATTACACTGAACAAAGCTAACTGTTTATTCTGCACTTCGTCCCAGTTGCAGTTTGGTACTGTTATGTAATTTAATTCTAACCGTTAGCTCATGCAGCTCGAGCCACTTGCAACACGCTTAGTAGTCTTGTACTGTCATAAATCTATCTCGGTTGATTGCACAAAGTTTTTATTGCATTAAGAGCCAATTCAGATTACACAAGATTATGTAACTTAAGCCGGTATATTTGTACCGTTAGCTCGTGCCAAAGTCCGGGTGCGGACGTACTATGTTAAGTACTGTTGTATACAGTTATAGGATTAGTTAGACCGGTAACATTGACTCTGAATTAGGATTTGATAAATTTTAAATATAGATGGTTTATTTGCTATTGATTTGTTTGTACATTACTTTTGCATCCATCGATCGTTTTCATTTTTTTTTATGGACAACAACAAAAGGAGGTAGCAATTATTTATTTAGTAAGTGAAAATAATTATTACTTGCCGGTAAATATTCAGTTACTCAGTAATTATCCAAATTCATAAAAAATAACAACTGATTTTCATCTAGCGAGGTTGTTCCCCTTTGTTTCAAATACAATTGTGACAGGTACTTAGTGAACTGATCTATTACACAGAAACCTCTTTACTTTATAACACCTTTCATTATAACATGGTTGGATATAACAAAAGTTACAGCTTGCCCAAATACAGTAAAATTACTATATTAAGACCAGCTTTGGGACAGTTCAAAAGTGGTCTTTAAGACCACTTTTGAACAGTCGCAAAAGTGGTCTCTGATCAGGGGTCACTGTATGCAGAAAACAGAAAGAATAACTGCAGCCAACCAAATAAGCTTTTTAAAGTAGAATTAGTCTTCATTTCATGTGGTCTTAATAGTGGAATTGATTGATACCCCTATAAAACACACTTTTCTCCAAATAGGGGTTTACAGGAGAACTCATTACATTGTGTTGTTGTTTGGCGTTAAGCCGCACCCACTTCTCCCTATTTTCCCAGGAGAGAGAAGTCACTTCTCCCAAATTTTTTGGGCTAGCTTGGGCCCTGTGGACACACTGAGTTTTATTTTTTGAAAATTTGAAACCATTTTCTGTCGCCCATTTTTCTATTTTATTCAAATTTTCCTGGAGTTTCTTTTCTATACATGTAGTTTCCATGTCTTGCGAACGATAACAGATGAGAAAGTCATCAACATATAGAGAACAATTAATATTGTTGTCAAGACATTTAGTGATATTATTGATTTTTATATTGAAAAGGGTTGGTGATAAGATGCTTCCCTGAGGAACACCCTGTTCTTGATCGTACTTATCAGACAAAGTCTGACCAACTCTTACTTTGAAAGATCTGTTAGAAAGAAAGTTAGAAATGAAGTTTGTCAAATGACCTCGAAGGCTAATTTTATGTAGATCTTTCATAATGCCATATTTCCATGTGGTGTCATATGCTTTTTCTAAGTCAAAGAATATGGCTACAACATGCTGTTTTCTAATGAAACCATTACGAATGAAGGTTTCTAATCTGACTAACTGATCGTTAGTGCTACGATTTTTCCGGAAACCCGTTTGATATCTGGAGATCAAATTATTTGCCTCCAAATACCAGACGAGCCTCTTATTGATCATTCTCTCCATAGTTTTACAAACACAACTTGTTAAAGCGATAGGCCGATAATTTGTTGGATTAGTAAAGATGTATTTACATTCTTTAGAACTCGGTTCGGCGACGTTAGATTTTCAATGATTCCGTTCGGCCGTGTTTTGGTTTGAGAGTAAAGAAATGTTTTTCGATTTTAACCCGTTCAAAACGATTTTTTTTAGAAATCCGCTCTATTAAAATCAATGACATAAAACAGGTGTGTGTGTGTGTTACGTCCGTGACTGCATTAATGTGTATTGTGTAAACGGAAACGGTATGACGCCATTTTCCGACCACGTGGCTGCAATAGGTAAAGTAATTTGGGCAAAATAAAGATGCGTGAAATAAGAGAAATACTTTAAAGGTTTTAAAAAGGGGCAAAAAATATAGTGACCATCGAGCTGATCTTTGACTGCACCACGCCAGCGGTCTTCAGGTGCTGAGTGACCCAGATATTGGGAAAATGAAAGTAGATGAAATCTGGCATAGGAAATGAAAGTAGATGAAATCTGAACTATGTGAGCAATAATTGCTGTTTATAATCGAGATACTGGTGCTTATATTCGTTGACAAGTGTAAGGGCAATATTGGTATGTCATTCGTTACACTAATAACACATTTTGAAATTGAAAATCACCAAGGACGTTTACGGAAATTACCGAAACCGATCGGCAATTTCCGGAATTTTTTGGCGAAATATGGCTGGACCGATTTGGATTCTTCAGTTTCTCGAGCCCTGGACCAAAATATGCTCTCAGTCCTACAGATACTGATACAATCCTACAAAAGATTTAGGGAAAATGATCTAAAACCCTTGTTGAAAACAAAAACACATTCCTTTGCAAACAGTGTGGGCCCAGATCAGATGGCTTCTTATAAAGACATTCTGATCAGGATTTAGGCATTCAGTTTGTTGTTGCTGTATATCCATAATACATTTTATCGCTGCATATAACCACTAGTAATATCTTGTGCACAGATATTCAGTTTGTGAGGCCGGCCTCAGTAGCTCAGTCTGATGTTTGTTTTTGTTTTGTTTGACTTGAGGTTAAAGTCCCCTTCAACACTGTAAAGGTCATTTTGGAGACCTTGCTTCCAATTCTGTGGAACTTTTAGATATTGAGATAAAATGACATCTAAAGCCCTGTCGCCCATGGAAACAAATCGGATTTATAAGCATGGACAGACTGACTCGCACCGCATTGCCTTGGCAGGTTTAGATCCTCTGAGCGGTTAACAAGTTAACTCATGTGCGGTCGGTTGCAGCTCTGCGTGGAAGCATCATGCAGCCCATATATTTCTTCAAGCCCCTATGGGCGGGGGCCGATCGGATTTATAAGCATGGACGGACTGACTCGCACCACATTGCCTTGGCAGGCTTAGATCCTCTAAGCGGTTAACCAGTACTCGTGTGCGGTCGGTTGCAACTCTGTGGAAGCATCATGCAGCCCATCTATTTCTTCAAGCCCCGATGAGCAGAGGCGACTCAGTCCGATGCCCTGACTGGTGATCAGGATGCGGTTTCCAAACCTATTAGTTTCTGGCTAATGTGCACTGTACTGGTGAACCACTTACGTATATAAGCCTGTCCAGGAAGTGTGGATAATTAAATTTATCAGAACAAATGATCTAAATAATGTTGTCTTGGCTGTAAAAATCCAAAGCAAACAAAATAAAACAGTTTATGAAATGAATAAATACCCAAGATCTATCGAGTAATGCATTGTTTACAGTTATATATGGGTGTAGATTTATTCAGGACCAAAAAAAAAAAATATCAGACGAAAAAGATAGATTATTTACATGACAAAAAGTGTGCAGAACACAGTACTGTGTGTTTGACAGGTTCCAAAATTATGCCGTCTTGGTTGACTCTCCTGCAGGCATTTACCCAATTTTCAAATCGTACCGGATCAGCTGGAAACAGGTGAAATGTCACTTTCAGTGGATTCATCATATTGTTATTCGTACATCCAACCGAACAACAACTTTAAGACATCTTTTCTTAAAACGTTTTCTTTGTGAAACCAACAAAACAAGCGTGTAAACACAGTGCAATTTGTGTGCAACAAAGCATACCAAGGTCAGTGGACTGCTTTTGTTGTCACCGTAATGGTTGGTTGCTATGCGCGATGAACATCCGAAGTAATCCGAATGAGCAAAGTGCCCGGATAACGAAAATCACGAATTGAATGGCAGGGCTTGAGATGTCATTTCGTCTCCAAAATGACCTTTACAGTATTGACGGGGACGTTAAACCTCAAATCAAACAAAACAAACATTCATATCTATGAAGAGAGCTATGGACTTATTTTTCATATCAGAGATCCTACCACCAGAAAAATTCGTGTGCTTGTGTTTTGATTAGCAACGTGTGGATTTCTGGGCAACAAAAATATGCAGTCACCAGGAAACATTGAAAATAGAATATGTCATTGAATCTTCAGCGGCTTAAAGGGTTGTTCTTTTTTCCTTGGAAAATAACAATATTCTGTAGCTATGCTTAGATTTTGCTTTTTTCAAAACATCCGCCATGGCAATGGATCTATTGGCATGAAATTCGTGTCAGGGCATCCGGGTCGTTTCGCCATGAGTCGTTTCGGTGCATACATTTACCGGAAAGCACAAAAATACCGGAAAGCAAACCAAAATACCGGAAAGCACATATAAATACCAAAAAGCACTTATATATAGTGGAAAACATTAGAAAATTGTATTTAAATGCAATAAATAACATATCTAGAACAGCTATTGTTCCTCTCTGGACTTATAACTTGCGATTTTATTGCAATGGTAAATATGCCCCACCCGATAAATGTCCTATCTTTGGAAATAAAGGGAATATAGAAAGAGATGATTTTATTTTATTTATTTTTTTTTTATTTATTTAGGCCTATTAATTTTATTTTTTTTATTTCAGATATATTTTATATACATATTTTGTTTTTTGGGTTTTTTTTTTTTTTTGACAATTTTGTTGGAACATGAACTTTATTTGTTATTGAAAAGTAGAATCTCTCTGTTTTCAAAACTTTTACCGGAAAGCACCATAATACCAAGGCCTTATTTTCCGTGTATCAATCAGAACCAATTAAATGTCACTGAAAAAGTGCATCCGTCAACATCAATTATGTTAAGTTAAACGATCCGTACATTGTGTATGGTTTGTTTGTTCTATTCGAGGTTTAATGTCCCCGTTAACACTGTTTATGTCATTTTAGAGACGTTGCTTCCAAGTTTATTACATGGACGGTCTGATTCGCACCAATGTGCCTGGGCTGCCCCAGCCCTTCTAAGCGGTCAGTTTCAGCACTGCGCGGAAGCACCATAAAGCCCAGTCTATTTCTTCAAGAGCCCCGATGGGCGGGGCGATGTACAATCCTCGACATAATACTACCTTTCTTTCTTTCTCTATATACTGCCATACGCCCTTGCGGGCATTCTAAGCAGGTGTATATTACATACACTCCAGTTTTTGCAGGATGAAAGCCTACACAGTAATCATGTAATTATGGTAGGGTTCTTTAACCTGCACAGGGGATGGTTCTCCCTGCACAGGGGGCCTCCAGTTAACGTCCCGATCCGAAGGGCGGTGCACTTTATGACATTCATCCCTGCAATTGATGCCAATGGAGCGTGTTCGGACACCGAAATTGTATCGCCTGAAAACAATTACTTGTATGTTTGTATATTTGTAAGTTTGTTGTTCATTCTTCCTGATTTTTATACTTTATTCAAAGAACTATATTTGCAACAAAATAAAACACTGGAAAAAATCTGTTTTTTTTTCTCTGCATTTCCAATATAATAAAGATGAATACTGCTTCTACAATACATGTAACATCACTTTAACATGCCATTGTCATTGCATTGTACCTATACATTGTTTTCAACTGGTCTCGGTGGCCTAGTGGTTAGGAGCGCTGACTCTTTCTCAATAGGTCGCTCATCGCTGTGGTTCGCGCCCCACACAGTTCACTTGTGGCAAGAGAGTCTCTAGGAGACACGTTCTGTTTGGTTTTTCTGAGTTCCACTCACTTAATTGGTGGTTCGCATCCCACTCAAAAAACATGTCCTGGTTCTGTTCTCCCATTTTGCCAACCCAAACGATCGGCTCGATATATGTGAAAATCTTGAAAGAGCTATATAGCTCCCATTACCCGCTAAACAGCCAAATCTTCATGTGAATTGTTGAACGGATGTGTTATACACCGTTTTTAGTCAGAGACACTACCCCTGCTCTAGCAATGGAAACCCTGGGTCTTCTTACATGGTCACTTGGTGGTGATCTCCGAATAGACACCCTATGTTGAATTAACGTCAAGACGACATTATTTAACTAATGTATTCCGAACGGTCTGGTTCAAGTTCTTTAAACTGCACACAACACTCTCAAACGGTTGCTGTAGTATATGAAGATAGATATAGATAGCAGCCTGTAATTCTTGAAACTTGCATGTCATTCTGACAATACCCTAGGTGATTTGGGATAAATATTTAAGTTTTTTAGGTAAAATTATCAATATAAGTCTAATACATAAGCCTAAATTTCATTTTTAACATGTTCCTCCGCAGAAAAAACCCCAAGTACAAAGCGCTTTTTGGTATTTATATGTGCTTTCCGGTATTTTGGTTTGCTTTCCGGTATTTTGGTGCTTTCCGGTAAATGTATGCACCCGAGTCGTTTCGCTCTGATTTTTTGGGGTGAGTCGTTTCGCCCTTATGAGGCCCCTGAGTCGTTTCGCCTGCGTTTCGTTTCGCCACAATCATATTTTTAAGGGACAAATGGAAACGGTGGGTAAACGTAGAGACGGCAAAATGAATGAATGAATGAATGAATGATGGAGTGGTGCTTGTTCAGTGGGTAGATGGACGGACGGACGAATGTATGCTGTACGGACGGACGGGTTAGATAGATAGATAGATAGATAGATAGATAGATAGATAGATAGATAGATAGATAGATAGATAGATAGATAGATAGATAGATAGGTTCGTGAAATGAACACTCCTAAAAAACCCAATTTATATAGAGAAAACCTGGGTTTACGGGGTATACATTATTTTCTTTATTTCTGCTCAAAATCATAGGTTGTAGGTACTCCTTAGAACCACTTCAATGAGCACCAACAAACTATATTTGCAATAGTCACAAGAAAAATATCACGGATTTTCTTGAGAAAAGTAGCCATTTTGGAGATGTGGAAAACATAGACTTTGTCGCAGGAGTTTGTTATGGAAATGAGTGGGTTTTCACATAATTTTTCATATTTATCATAAGTCAGCTCTAACCCACAATCTATGTTTTGAGCAGAAAAGAGAAAAATGCCACATTTGTACATCTACACAGCCATAAAATCACATTATATTGCAAATACTTGTTAACGTAATGTGAGCTCTAATATCTTTCTGAAATGAGATGGTATCTCAGTTGCCCAAACCTAACGTATAAGTCGTCATTATTGTTATGATATGGGATTGATTGTACCACGCTCTTGTAGTATATATACGGTAGCTAGAGAATCCGGGTCAACTCGGCCCTGAGTCAAGTCGGCCTGAGTCAACTCGGCCGGGTCAACTCGGCCTGGTCAAGTCGGACCCCAGTATGAATTTAGCTTGACGGACGTGTCCTTAATGAAATGATATGCTACTACATACTATTTTATATGTGTGTCCTTCCGTTTTTTTTGTCTGTTTTTTTTTTCCATATTGCATACATCTTTTACAGCAGACCTCGACGGCAAGGTTGGATTGTCACACAACATGTACATTTCTAATCAATTAGTGAACAGCAGATTAATATCATTTAGAATAAGTCATAACAAAATCTTAAGATGTGGTGTGGTATTTTACTAGACTGGAAAATTACTCAAATTTAGAAACAAACGGACCCGAAATGAATGTTAACCTTTGATGTGAATGTATACATTTGATGTGAAATAAATACCTATTTTATCAATGCGGCTCGAAAATGTGCAGCTAAGTACGATTCCCAACTGATAATTTTCAGAAAATATAACTTTGGTCAAAAGACGAAAAGAATTCTCTATTCACTAAAGTTTCTTGTCATATGTAATGCTGGACAAATGCAGGCCGAGTTGACCCGGCCGAGTTGACCCGAGGCCGACTTGACTCAGGGGCCGAGTTGGTTACAGGCCGAGTTGACCCGTTTCCTAGCTAGATATATACTTCAGCCACTTTGATACCTGGTCAGTTTTAGCCAGTCTGGCAGCATGATAATACACCTTTAGTACAACTAATAAATACCTATATACCTACATGTTGTTGGACTCTATCAGGGACACACCCAAACTATAACAAGTATGTCGTGCAGCTTCACCAAACGAGGATTTTACAATATCTTTCGGGACTCCCAATACCCCCTCGACCCCTTTTTATATCAAAATATACCTTACCCCTCTACACAGGGCTTGAAAAAATATTGGCGAAACGACCCACCAAATCAGGGCGAAACCACCCACGGGCGAAATGACCCAGGGCGAAACGACTCAGGGCGAAACGACCCACGGGCAAAACGACTCACAGGCGAAACGACTCGCGGGCGAAACGACCCGTGTCCGTGTCAGGGCCATAGAATTACAGAAAAACGGGGAAATTATAAAACCCGGGTGTAGCGGCCGGGAGCCGGAAGTCAAATCCGACAATGGAATAAAGGTATTAAACCTTCTCCTATCTGGATGAAATTTGGATCAAATGTAGAATATAGTCGTAGACCCTTCTTTAAAATGCATGTAAGATTTCACATTATTATTAAGTAATTTTCAATATATGAACCGAAATATAAGACCATGTCGCAAGATTTGGAGCCAGGAGTAACTTTTGCGGTACTGACGATGTAAAGTATTTTGCCCCATATGTTCACTCTGGGGTTGCTACAAGAATTACTTTATGCATTATCGATATAACACATATCATAAATTAGATTTGTTTGTTTGATTTGCGGTTTAACGTCCCCGTCAATACTGTAAAGGTCATTTTGGAGACGTTGCTTCCAATTTTGAGGGACTTTAACCCGACATTGAGATGAAATGACATCTCAAGCCCTGCCGGCCAATAAAACCGATAGGGCTTATAAGCATGGACGGGCCGACTCGCACCGCTTTGCATGGGCAGGCTTAGATCCTCTAAGCGGTTTACCAGTACTCGTGTGCGGGTCGGTTTCAGCTCTGCGTAGAAGCATCAAGCAGCCCATCTATTTCTTCAAGCCCCGATGGGCGGGGGCCGAACATAGATTAGAAAAATGTAAAAATAAAGTTAATTTATCGCGCCGTCTAGTAAATAGTAGGCCGGGAGTAATTTCTGGCTTGAAATCGGCGCAGATTTACCTTATTCTCGGCCTGATTGCTCATATCACATACATTGTATTTCTGAAACGTTTGTCAGAAGAAAAGTGGAGATGCAGTATGGAGTATTTATTTGCTTGTGATATCGGGACTCACCACCCACCAAAACCCCAACCCACCCCCATCCCCCATTTCACGCCCTGCTCCTGCGCCTATAGTTTAGGAGGCTTTTGACGTCTTTACGTCATCTTAAACTAGGTATTCAAGAATTTCATAAGAAAAGTAGAAGTAAAACAAAGATCAGGAATTGATACAATTAACTTACTCCATCCATAAAAGACACCAAAGGGAAAGAAATACAAACATTAAGCGACCAGACCATAATGGAAACCTAAACAAAGGAAGGCCATATGGACAGTTACTTTCCCACAAAATGGCCATATGGCCATCCAAAATTAAAAGACACAAGTGATACACACAGTAAGTAACAAACAACAACATAAACAAATCGCCACAGAAGAGCCGCCTTGGAACGGTCAGTGGAAGATTTCCACTGGGGGGGCTTAAATCGATTTTACGTGGCCACAATCCTCGCCCTTACTTCCGTCGCGATTTAGACAAAAAATTTGTTCAGTCCGCATGAAGGCCTCCTAACTCATCAGTGCAACATCTCCGTGAACACAGAAATCAAAGAACCACAGAGGTGAGACAACGGTGAGGACTCGACAGCAAGAAACCACTGAAATGCTGGAGCAAAAGAAAACCAACAGTTAGACTCCGATGAGCCCGACCAGAGACAGAGGTTTGTTTGGCCCCTGCAGACAAGGCCGCTAACAACGTCGTCGTTGTGTGACGGCTCCACTATGTTAATACGCTTAAGCAGGAGCTTGGTGGTACTAAGGCCTATGAACTTCAGCCTTTAGCTGAAGAGAGAGCTATAGTAGATAAACATGTTTGTCTTTCAGCCACCAAGTTTGCTGTGTGTGTTAACGAAGGCCAAGACAAGCTTCCTACGCTATACTGGTTACCAAAACTTCATAAAAAACCTTACAAAGCACGGTTTATTGCAAATTCTAGTTCTTGCACTACCACTGAACTTTCTAAATTATTAACTTCCTGTCTTACTGCTATTAAAACGCATGTAATTAAATATTGTGATAAAGTCTTTGAAAGATCAGGAAGAAATCTGTTTTGGTCTATAAAAAATTCGAATGAGGTTTTAAATAAATTGAAATCTAGACAGTTTCGTGCTTCTAGTCTGTCTACCTACGATTTTTCCACTCTTTACACTACACTTCCTCATAATCTTATAAAAGAAAAGCTTAATGATTTAATTGAATGGGCTTTTCACAGAGAAGATTCTCTCTATCTTGCATGTAATGTCAGAAATGCATTTTTCACTTCTAAAGAGCATAAGAATTATACACTTTGGTCATGTCAGAAAGTGTGTGATGCCCTCACCTTTCTACTTGACAATATTTATATTAGATTCGGTACTAAGTTATTTAGACAAATTGTGGGTATTCCGATGGGTACTAATTGCGCACCTCTTGTGGCTGATCTGTTCTTGTATTGTTATGAAAGAGACTTCATTTTGTCGCTTTCCATTGATAACCAATCTGAAATTATTGAAGCTTTTAGCTCTACTTCTAGATATTTAGATGATTTATTAAATATTGATAATACCTATTTTGATGGTTTGATCAGTCAGATTTACCCCCTAGAACTTCAGTTAAATAAAGCAAATTCTTCTGATACCGAGGCCCCGTTTTTGGATTTACATCTATCTATTGTAGATGGATTTGTTTCGTGCAAAATTTATGATAAACGCGATGACTTTGATTTTGAGATTGTAAATTTTCCTTTTTTGGATGGTGATGTTCCTCGTGCGCCATCCTATGGCGTTTATATTTCGCAATTAATTCGATTTGCTAGAGTGTGCAGTCATGTAACTGACTTCAACACTCGTAATAATTTATTAACGGCTAAACTCCTTAATCAGGGTTATTGGTACCATAAACTACGCAAAGCCTTTTCAAAATTTTATAGACGCCATTCTGATTTAATTTCAAAATTCAATATTGGACTTTAATCTCTTCTGCAACAAGGTCTATCGGAACCCGAATTTTATGGTGACTTAGCATATAAATTCAGAAAAATATATAACCGCAATGACTTCAGCACCCAATTTCGTAAAATCATTCTTCGATATAAAAAGATTGGGTACAACATGGATATTATACGACAGACTGCATGCATGGTAGTCAACCCAATCACGGTTGGCAACTTTGCTTCCCTCTTTAATTGCACGCCGGTGGGTCAGGCCTCAGATTCTATGACGGCTCCAACGTAAAGGCTTATTGAAAATTAGAGAGATAATGTCGGTTGGTGCCTGATGCTCTGTCTCTGGTCGGGCTCATCGGAGTCTAACTGTTGGTTTTCTTTTGCTCCAGCATTTCAGTGGTTTCTTGCTGTCGAGTCCTCACCGTTGTCTCACCTCTGTGGTTCTTTGATTTTTGTGTTCACGGAGATGTTGCACTGATGAGTTAGGAGGCCTTCATGCGGACTGAACAAATTATTTGTCTAAATCGCGACGGAAGTAAGGGCGAGGATTGTGGCCACGTAAAATCGATTTAAGCCCCCCAGTGGAAATCTTCCACTGACCGTTCCAAGGCGGCTCTTCTGTGGCGATTTATTTATGTTGTTGTTTGTTACTTGCTGTGTGTGTCGCTTGTGTTTTTTGGTTTTGGATGGCCGTATGGCCATTTTGTGGGAAAGTAACTGTCCTTATGGCCTTCCTTTGTTTAGGTTTCCATTATGGTCTGGTCGCTTAATGTTTGTATTTCTTTCCCTTTGGTGTCTTTTATGGGTGGAGTAAGTTAATTGTATCAATTCCTGATCTTTGTTTTACTTCTATTTTGATTATGTGTCCATTGAACATTTATATTTTAAAAGCTGGCACTATTTGTTTTATGACCCTATAACCCTATTATAGTTCGTCTGTCGTTACTGACAATGACCAATCTTAATCATATTTGAGAAATGTTACTATTTATGTGTTCTAAGATGGCTGATGAGACCGATTCTAGCTCTGAACTGTATGTTGTAAATAGAGCAACAGCGGCTATAGGAAGATAGCTCTGTTGGTGATGCCTATGTCTGGCTTTGCGCTGTGGACGTTTCTGCTCAGTTTCACTGATTCTTTTTGCCTCATATTCATTGGCACCCCTTTTGATGAGACCTCGCCACTTTGCTCTGTCCTGTGCAATTTGTTCCCACGACTCTGTTGGAATGTTGAAGTCCCTGAGGGAGGCTTTGAGGGTGTCCTTGTAGCATTTCTAGAGAATTTTCTTTGGCAAACGTTCCTCAGATATTCTGGTAACATTGCCTGTCCATCTTAACTGTGCTAATTTCAGAAGAGTATGTACACTTTGCATCCTTGCCCTGTTCAGGACTTCCGTGTCTGGAATCATGTCGTACCACTTAAAGAGTTTTCTAAGACAGCTAGTATGGAAGTGATTCGTCCATGTTTCACATGCATACAATAGTGTTGGCAGCACCACAGCTCTGTAGACTTCCATTTTTGTGTCAAGTCTGATTCCACTTCGAACCCAGACACTACCACGTAGTCGGCCAAATTCTGCCATAGCTTTGGCAATCCTGGCATTGACTTTATCATCAATGTGCACGGCTCTTGACAGTGTGCTCCCAAGGTAGGTGAACTTATCTACCACTTGCAATCTTTGACCTTTCACTGTGATGGTGGGCTCTTTGTAAGGCTTACCAGGTGCTGGCTGATAGACTACTTCAGTCTTTTTGACGCTGATTGTGAGATCATAGGTATCACAGGAGTCGGACAATTGATCTATACCTTTTGCATCTTCTCTTCTGTAGGAGCACATTTTGCTGTGTCATCAGCAAAGAGGAACTCATCTAGCACCTCTGTCTGCACATTGGAATTGGCTTGCAACCTTCTGAGATTGAAAAGCTTCCCATCAAAGTGATACCTAATAGGTATGTCATTGTCACCATCCTGGAAAGCATCTGTGAACATGGCAGAAAACATCATGCTGAACAGTGTTGGGGCTAACACACAGCCTTGCTTGACTCCTTTTGTCACAGGGAAAGGATCTGAAAACTCACCATCATTTTGGACCCGTGCAACCCTACAATGTAGTAAAGACGGCACAAATTATCTCTGGTGGCTGATCAGCGCCCTTGCTATTAGTGTCAGGGTAGTACGAATACCAAACATCACGAAAATACGTCTATAAAATTTTGAACCCCGTTACCCCACCCCTCCATATTTCTATTGTACAGCTGGAATTTACAGGGAGGTTCGTTTTTATTTCTGCTCAAAAAACATAGTGGGTACTCATTTGAACCGCCTTGCCGATTGTTCTTTAGAGTACACATTATCTATGTTTTCAGGAAACATAGATTACGGGTACTCGTTTGAACCGCCTCGTCGATTGTTCTATCGAGTACCCAATATATGTTTTGAGGAAACATAGATTACGGGTACTCGTTAGAACCGCCTTGCCGAGGCTGTTCTAACGAGTACCCACAATCTATGTTTTGAGCAGAAATATGAGAAATATCTTTTTTTTTTTTATTTTCTTTGAGAAAACATTTAACTGTGGGTCTTGAAAATGAGCATTTTGAGCCTTTTCCAAAGGCATATTCTAGGCTAAGACATGTAAAAAATGGGACAAATAAAAACAGTAAGATGACTGAGATCTGGTGCAATTGTCGACTGCCTCATTTTGGAATCATTTGAGCTGTGTGGGAGTGCAAAAGGGTGAAGAGTGTTCCGGGATGTGTGACCACTGTGAGAAAGAACACTCTTTCAACGTCCAATTAAATTTTGTTCCAATAAAAAATTTGATATTTTCCATATTTCTGCTCAAAACCTAGATTGTGAGTACTCGTTAGAACAGCCTCGGCAAGACGGTGTTAACGATATCAAAAGATATAGTGGGTACTCGATATAACAATCGGCGAGGCGATTCAAATGAGTATCCGTAATCTATGTTTCCTGAAAACATAGATAATGGGTACTCGAAACGGCAATCAGCGAGGCGGTTCTGACGAGTACCAACAATCTATGTTTTTGAGCAGAAATAAAAACTAACCTCCCTGTAAATTCAAGTTGTACAATAGAAAAAATATGTGGGGTGTTAAGGGGGTCAAAATTTTACAGGCGTGTTTTTTGTGAAGATTTGTATTCGTACTACCCTGACAGCTGATTGCAAGGGCGCTGATCAGCCTCCAGAGATAATTTGTGCCGTCTTTCTACATTATAGGGTCATAAAACAAATAGCACCAGCTTTTAGTGATTTTTTGTGTCCACGGAGACGTTGCACTGATGAGTTAGGAGGCCTTCATGCGGACTGAACAAATTATTTGTCTAAATCGCGACGGAAGTAAGGGCGAGGATTGTGGCCACGTAATATCGATTTAAGCCCCCCCCCCCCCCCCCCAGTGGAAATCATTCCACTGACCGTTCCAAGGCGGTTCTTCTGTGGCGGTTTATTTATGGTGTTGTTTGTTACTTGCTGTGTGTATCACTTGTGTCTTTTTATTTTGGATGGCCATTTTGTGGGAAAGTAACTGTCCTTATGGCCTTCCTTTGTTTAGGTTTCCATTATGGTCTGGTCGCTTAATGTTTGTGTTTCTTTCCCTTTGGTGTCTTTGATGGGTGGAGTAAGCTAATTGTATCGATTCCTGATTTTACTTCTACTTTTTTAGAATATAAATGTTCCCGGGACACATAACCAGAAGCCTCTTAAATTATAGACGCAGAAGCATGGCATGAGGTGGGGAAGGGGTTGGGTTTGGGTGGGTGGTGATTTCCGATATCACAAGTAAATAAATACTCCATACTGCATCTCCATTTTTCTTCTGACAAACGTTTAAGAAATACATTGTATTTGATATGAGCAATCAGGCCAAGAATAAGACAAATCTGCGCCGATTTCAAGCCAGAAATTACTCCGCGCCTACTCCCGGGTTAATTATTTACTAGACGGCGGATGAAATAACTTTATTCTTACATTTTTCTAATCTCCGATATGTTTTTAATTGATAATGCATAAAGTAATTCTTGTAGCAACCCCAGAGTGAACATATTTTGCAATGCTTTACATCGTCTATACTGCAATAGTTACCCCCGGCTCCAAATTTTGCGACATGGTCTTATATTTCGGTTCATGTATTGAAAATTACTTTATAATAATGTATATTCTTATATGCTTTTTAAAGAACAGTCTGACGGCTTCCCTATGTTAACACTCTTCAGCAAGAACTTGGTGGTACTAAGGCCTATTAACTTCAGCCTTTAGCTGTAGAGAGGGCTTTAGTTGATGACCACATTTGTCATTCAGCCACCAAAATAGAAGTGGAGGCAATGGCCAGGAACCGAAGCAATTAATCCACAGCTCCCATCACAGACACCAAGGGAAAGAAACACAAACATGAAACAACAGACCCTAATGGAAACATCAGTAGCGGAAAGCCAAAAGGACAGTTACTTTCCCACAAAATGTCCAAGTTTGCTGTCTGTGTTACAAAAGGCCAAGACAAGCTTCCTACGTTATATCGGTTACCTAAACTTCATAAAAGACCATACAAAGCACGGTTTATTGCAAATTCTAGCTCTTGTACCACCACTGAACTCTCCAAATTATTATCTTCATGTTTTACTGGCATCAAAAGACATGTGATAAAAATGCGACAAAGTCTTCGAAAGATCAGGTAGAAATCTGTTTTGCTCTATAAAAATTCTAATGAATTATTCTGTCGCGGTTTATTTGTGTTATAGTTTGTCTTTGGGTGTTTGTGTCGCTTATATTATTTTATTTTGGATAGCCTATTGGCCATTTTGTGGGAAAGTAACTGTCCTTTTGGCTTTCCGCTATGATGTTTCCATTAGGACTGTTGTTTCATATAAAAATCAAAAATGAGTTTGTGTTTCTTTCCCTTTGGTGTCTCTGATGGGAGCTATGTGTTGATTGTATCGATTCCTGATCATTGCCTCCACTTTTATTTTGAATAAATTTAAATCCAGGCCTTTTCGTGCTTCAAGTTTGCGTACTTATGATTTTTGCCACCATTTACTCTACACTTCCTCATAATCTTATAAAAGAAAAACTTAATGATTTAATTGAATGGACATTTCATAGGGAAGACTCCCTCTATCTTGCATGTAATGTAAGAAATGCTTTTTTCACTTCTGAAGAGCATAAAAATTATACTTTATGGTCATGTCAAAAAGTATGTGAAGCTCTCACCTTTCTACTTGACAATATATACATAAGAATAGGTACTAAGTTATTTAGACAAGTTGTTGGTATTCCGATGGGTACTAATTGCGCACCACTTGTGGCTGATCTGTTTTCTTTTGTTATCAGAGAGATATAATGTTGTCCCTTTGTGCTGAAAACCAGTCTGAAATCATTGAAACTTTAAGTTCCACTTCTAGACATTTGGATGATTTATTAAATATTGATAAAACCCATTTCGATGGTTTGATCAGTCAAATTTACCCCCCCCCCCCCCCACACACACACACACACCGAACTTCAGTTAAATAAAGCAATTTCCTCTGATACCGCCCCGTTTTTTGGATTTACATCTATCTATTGTAAATGGGTTTGTTTCTTGCAAAATTTATGATAAACGCGATGATTTTGATTTTGAGATTGTAAATTTTCCTTTTTTTTGATGGTGATGTTCCTCGTGCGCAATCCTATGGCGTTTCTATTTCGCAATTAATTCCATTTGCCAGAGTGTGTAAACATGTAACTGACTTCAACACTCACAATAAATTGTTTACGGATAAACTTCTTAATCAGGGTTATTGGTACCATAAACTACGCAAAGCCTTTTCAAAATTTTATAGACGTCATTCTGATTTAATTTCAAAATTCAATATTGGACTTAAATCTCTTCTGCAACAAGGTCTATCGGAACCCGTATTTTATGATGACTTAGTATATAAATTCAGAAAAATATATAACCGCAATGACTTCAGCACCCAATTTCGTAAACTCATTCTTCGATATAAAAAGATTGGGTACAACATAAATGCATGCATGGTAGTTAGCTCAATCACTGTTGATAACTTTGCTTCCCTCTTTTATTGCACGCCGGTGGGTCAGGCCTCAGATTCTATGACGGTATCAGCGTAAAGGCTTATGTTGGTTGGCACCTGATGCTCTCTGTCTCTGGTCGGGCCCATCGGAGTCTAACTGTTGGTTTTCTTTTCCTCCAGCATTTCAGTGGTTTCTTGCTTTCGAGTCCTCACCGTTGTTTCATCTCTGTGGTTGTTTGCTTTTTGTTTTCACGGAGATGCTGCAATGATGAGTTAGGAGGCCATCATGCGGACTGAACAAATTATTTGTCTAAATCGCGACGGAAGTAAGGGCGAGGATTGTGGCCATGTTAAATCGATTTAAGCCCCCAGTGGAATTCGTTTCCGCTGACCGTACCAAGGCGGTTCTTCTGTCGCGTTTTATTTTTGTTATGGCTTGTCATTGGTATTTGTGTCGCTTATATTATTTTATTTTGGATAGCCTATTAGCCATTTTGCGGGAAAGTAACTGTCCTTTTGGCTTTCCGCTATTGATGTTTCCATTAGAGTCTGTTGCTTTAATGTTTGTGTTTCTTTCCCTTTGGTGTCTCTGATGGGAGCTGTGCGTTCATTGTATCGATTCCTGATCATTGCCTCCACTTCTATTTTCTATATTCTAAATTTGGTCCATATTTCATCGAGATAGGTGAATGTTTAATACCTTAATTCGATTGTCAAAATTTACTACCGGATTTTACTCCCGGCTCCCGGCCGTTACTCTCGGGTTTATACTTTCCCCGAAAAGGGCCTCCTTAGTGACAAAAGGTAACAAGTAGTATTTTATGGTGACAAGGCGTATTAAAACGCATTTGCGGCATTTTCAAAAGTAAAATATAGTATATTAAACACCTTTGCAAGTGTTCAGATATTCAGATATGCGCATGTTGGTCCGAGTCTTCTCTGGGCAGATATGCTCGAAGATGTTTCAGTGCCGCTTCAGCTTTTCTTGTCGCGACTTTTAAGTCAAGCGGGGCAAGAGTATATACATTTATGTGTTGATCTACCGTATTCAAGGGGGAAAACCTACGTCACGAGGACGTCATGCAGAAACACCAAGGCAGTCGCCATCTTGAAAGTACCTCTCGCTTCGGTAAGTGTTTTTGTGTTAAATAGATAATTTAAGCACAATCTTGACATAGCTATTATCGCAGAGTACGGACGAAAGAGCAATGTTTTATCAGCAAAAAGAAATTTGTGCAGACTTTAAGTAGTATGGATGAACTTCAAATGTGGCATGGACACAGCAGCCATCAACTAGTATTTGGACAAAACCCTAACCTACCAAACAATATGAGTGATGCCTTACCTGCATTACAGGGATCAACAAGTAGGGAGTTTGTTGCACAGCATTTGAATGATTTACATGCTGCCCGCAGAGCATTTATCCAAACAGAAGCTGATGGATGAGTAAGGAGGGTCATCAGGAATAAAGTGAGAGCATAAGAACGAGTATTTAAACATGGTGATAGGGTTTTCTATAAGAGAGAAGGGAAAGAACGCTGGCTTTGTCCTGGAAAAGTGGTGTTCCAAGATGGAAAAGTCGTGTTTGTTAGACATGGGGGAGTATAGTGCGAGTTTCTCCTAACACACTTCAGAAGGTCAACAGTAGTATGGCCAAGGTTGGTCGGTAAATACCCGTGGCGGGAATTCCCATTGGTATTTACCGGTAATTACCGTCCTGGGAAATACTCCAAATTTCAGCAAAAGTGGGAAATACTGGGAAATAGTGGGAAATATGATTTTTGTTTAGATATTTCATGGAAAAATACTATTAATATTTGTGTAATTTAACCCATTTGGTACCAGAAACCCTAAAACCGGGTACCCTGGCAAACAATGCAGGCTCAGATCAGACGCTGCAGAATGCGTTAAGCAAAAGTTAAGCCATTTTGCAAATAAATTTGGAAGAAAACAGAACCTGACATCTCTCAATTTTGAAATGAACTCTTGCTACAAATAAGGTGAAAGATTCCATTCGGTACAAAAGGGTTAATTGAAATAATGACCAGTCAGCTATTTTGTAATATGCCTCCCCATACATATATGTCATAAGTCTGCTTTTACTCAACCAAACACAAGCATAAATATAAAGTGATCTGTTGTTTTGTAGGGTGCAGAGTTATTTAAAATCACCCATATGCTTAAGAAGATAAAATACTATAATGATCCCAATATTTGGGACAGACATGCCTGGGCAAACAGTGCAGACCAAGATCAGAATCACTTAGCTTCTTTAAGAGAGTGTGCCATTGGAACAACATGTTTTGTATGCTTTAGTGTAACACTAACCACATGATTCAATTTTTTTAGATTTACAACAACTCTTTGGATGTTTGAATTTTAAGGATGTTTACACTAGAAAAAAGTTTGTTTGCAAGTTTGTCAAGTAATCACACTTTTAAATGCTAAAAGGTGTGATAATTTAATTGTTTGTTTGAGACAGGTATTAAAAGAATACAGTTGATTTAAGCATAAAAGGTTTCTTATATTATCTACAGATACTCACCTATTGAAGTATTAAAATTACATGTATTTACAAGTCAAGGGAAATAGCTGAAAAGTTAAAAACTTATATTTTAGAATCACACTTGAATTAAATACATTCTATATGAAGGCAAGGGACTAGAGATCTTTCAAGTTATTCAATATAAAAAGGGCTGGAAAATTCTTCAAAATTTCACTTGTCCTACATGATTAACTACATGTAAACTTTGGCAAATGTCATAAGGACTAGACAAACTCTTTACTTCGGCCCCCGCCAATAGGGGCTTGAAGAAATATATGGGCTGCATGATGCTTCCACGCAGAGCTGAATCCGGCCCGCACACTAGTACTGGTAAACAGCTTAGAGGATCTAAGCCTGTCCAGGAACTGCGGTGCGAGGCGGACCGTCCATGCTAAAAAAACCCTATTGGTTTCATTGGGCGACAGGGCTTGAGAAGTCATTTCATCTCAATGTCGGGTAAAAGTCCCACAAAATTGGAAGCAACGTCTCCAAAATGACCTTAACAGTGTTGACGGGGACGTTAAACCTCAAATCAACCAACCAACTCTTTACTTGTCCTTCAATTTTTTGTCATTGCAAGCAGACAAGTGGAATTTTCAAGCCCTGCATGAACTTGAAATAATTTTGCTTTCATATAGCTAGGTAGTTGGAGTATATTATGCAGTCTCAATTGGTGCCACCTATGTAAATATATATTTCCCAGTGTTTCCCGGGAATTCCCAGTATTTACCGGGAATTCCCTGTATTTACCGCCGTCCAGGGAAATATGAGTATTTCCCGCTTTTTTGTCAACCTTGAGTATGGCAGATGAAGAAGAGAAGGAAGGTGAGAACAGGATAAAGGATAAAACAGATGAAAATAAGGGTCATGAAGAAAGCACAGAACCCCACACAATATCAGAGGATATACCAGCTTCTGAGCCAGAAAGAATAGAGAGACAAAATATTGAACAGAACAGAAATACACCAGAGCCTGAAAGGATGAGCAGACAGAATATCCAACAGAACAGAATAACTCTGAAACCAAATTCCAGCATCCAGTATGAGACGCAAAATACTGATGAATGGATTAAGGCGACGGTACTAGGAACAGCTGGAAAAGCCACAGGCAAGAATTAAAACTGGTTCAATATACAAGAAAAAGCCAGCAAAGAAAAGAAAAGTGTAAATCTGGAACAAATACAGTGGGAGCCGATAAATCATGATGAGACAGTAAACCTAGTAACGAGACAAAACAATGATGACACAACAGCTGCGAAATTAGTGGAGCTACAAAAACTAAGTCAGTTTCATACCTATGATGAAGTGAAAGACTGTGGTCAACAAACATTGTCGACCAGGTGGGTTATTACAAATAAAGAAGGTCAAACAAAGGCAAAGTAGAAGTAAAACAAAGATCAGGAATTGATACAATTAACTTACTCCACCCATAAAAGACACCAAAGGGAAAGAAATACAAACATTAAGCGACCAGACCATAATGGAAACCTAAACAAAGGAAGGCCATAAGGACAGTTACTTTCCCACAAAATGGCCATATGGTCATCCAAAAATAAAAAGACACAAGTGATACACACAGTAAGTAACAAACAACAACATAAATAAATCGCCACAGAAGAGCCGCCTTGGAACGGTCAGTGGAAGATTTCCACTGGGGGGCTTAAATCGATTTTACGTGGCCACAATCCTCGCCCTTACTTCCGTCGCGATTTAGACAAATAATTTGTTCAGTCCGCATGAAGGCCTCCTAACTCATCAGTGCAACATCTCCGTGAACACAAAAATCAAAGAACCACAGAGGTGAGACAACGGTGAGGACTCGACAGCAAGAAACCACTGAAATGCTGGAGCAAAAGAAAACCAACAGTTAGACTCCGATGAGCCCGACCAGAGACAGAGCATCAGGCACCAACCGACATTATCTCTCTAATTCTCAATAAGCCTTTACGTTGGAGCCGTCATAGAATCTGAGGCCTGACCCACCGGCGTGCAATTAAAGAGGGAAGCAAAGTTGCCAACCGTGATTGGGTTAACTACCATGCATGCAGTCTGTCGTATAATATCCATGTTGTACCCAATCTTTTTATATCGCAGAATGATTTTACGAAATTGGGTGCTGAAGTCATTACGGTTATATATTTTTCTGAATTTATATACTAAGTCACCATAAAATTCGGGTTCCGATAGACCTTGTTGCAGAAGAGATTTAAGTCCAATATTGAATTTTGAAATTAAATCAGAATGGCGTCTATAAAATTTTGAAAAGGCTTTGCGTAGTTTATGGTACCGATAACCCTGATTAAGGAGTTTAGCCGTTAATAATTTATTACGAGTGTTGAAGTCAGTTACATGACTACACACTCTAGCAAATCGAATTAATTGCGAAATATAAACGCCATAGGATGGCGCACGAGGAACATCACCATCCAAAAAAGGAAAATTTACAATCTCAAAATCAAAGTCATCGCGTTTATCATAAATTTTGCACGAAACAAATCCATCTACAATAGATAGATGTAAATCCAAAAACGGGGCCTCGGTATCAGAAGAATTTGCTTTATTTAACTGAAGTTCTAGGGGGTAAATCTGACTGATCAAACCATCAAAATAGGTATTATCAATATTTAATAAATCATCTAAATATCTAGAAGTAGAGCTAAAAGCTTCAATAATTTCAGATTGGTTATCAATGGAAAGCGACAAAATGAAGTCTCTTTCATAACAATACAAGAACAGATCAGCCACAACGGGTGCGCAATTAGTACCCATCGGAATACCCACAATTTGTCTAAATAACTTAGTACCGAATCTGATATAAATATTGTCAAGTAGAAAGGTGAGGGCATCACACACTTTCTGACATGACCAAAGTGTGTAATTCTTATGCTCTTTAGAAGTGAAAAATGCATTTCTGACATTACATGCAAGATAGAGAGAATCTTCTCTGTGAAAAGCCCATTCAATTAAATCATTAAGCTTTTCTTTTATAAGATTATGAGGAAGTGTAGTGTAAAGAGTGGAAAAATCGTAGGTAGACAGACTAGAAGCACGAAATGTCTAGATTTCAATTTATTTAAAACCTCATTCGAATTTTTTATAGACCAAAACAGATTTCTTCCTGATCTTTCAAAGACTTTATCACAATATTTAATTACATGCGTTTTAATAGCAGTAAGACAGGAAGTTAATAATTTAGAAAGTTCAGTGGTAGTGCAAGAGCTAGAATTTGCAATAAACCGTGCTTTGTAAGGTTTTTTATGAAGTTTTGGTAACCAGTATAGCGTAGGAAGCTTGTCTTGGCCTTCGTTAACACACACAGCAAACTTGGTAGCTGAAAGACAAACATGTTTATATACTATAGCTCTCTCTTCAGCTAAAGGCTGAAGTTCATAGGCCTTAGTACCACCAAGGCTTGTAGTATCTGGTTTCGAAGAGGAATTTACTATGCCAAGAGACAGCCCTACAGTTGGAAAAGAGGCAATGAGAACATTTTGGGCTGTTGCCTCAATCCAGAACTGGACCGCTAAAACAACAGACATTAAGTCTGATTTTTTGCAGGGCAGAGAATTAAGGCGAGATGTATACATCAAACCACCAAATGAGAGTGAACAACAAAAGGGATAGTTTGGAAGTTGAAACATGGATTGTATGGGCTGAACGATGGTGATAGGTAGTTCTACATGAGTGTGAAAGATTACTATCATTGAGGCTGGGATGTAAAATGAGTGAACTAGATCCAGCACTTTTCTATTTGCACAAAGGAGGTTAACTGAGTGGCATCATATGAGCCCCGCCAAGCGAATTTGTGTCTTCGAGCATTCCGTCACGACAAATTGTAACTGCGCATGCCCAGCCATTCAGAGGGGCCAGGGATATGGCTTTCTGTCTGAAGGTTCCTCTTGATTCACTGCTTGTATGAGCGAGCAGCAAAGGTTCTGTCGAGACTGCGCGGATGCGCAGGCTCGCCTGAACCTTTGCTGCTCGCATAGGCGATAAGTACCAAAATCGCTTGACGGGGCCCATATGCTGTCATGTAGATGACTTTCACCATGCCGGTGATGAATATCTTGAACAAATAATGGTCAGTTTGCGAAAAAGGTTTGTGGCAGAAAAAGTTGAAGAAGGGAACTTTAATTACATAGGGTTTAAAGTTGCTCAGTCCAGAGATGTCATAGTATTAGATTAGTCAAACTATGTCACTGACGTACAGATTATAACTATTGACCAAACAGAGCCCATTAAGCTCATTAACTTCAAAGGAACAGACCAAATATCGACAGCTTGTTGGTCAAATCAACTGGGTTGGTCAAGGAACCAGACATGACATGACTTTTCAACTCATAGATCTCAGCACAAAACTAAAGGAAGGAAAATAGGCGACCATTCTCGGGCTGTAAAAGTAGTCAATCGGTTGAAAGACATTAGGTCTGTGATTTCATTCCCGAATTTAAGCAAAACAAGTAATGACTGGAAGATTGTGGCCTTCACAGATGCAGCCTTATGTAATATCAACAACGGAACGGCAAGTACAACAGGATATATTGTCTGGTTGATGGACTGCCACGGAAAATGTTCCCCACTGTCTTGGCATGCTGGTAAAATTAAGCGGGTAGTACGAACACGATTGCTGCTGAGGCCCTTAGCTTACAGGAAGGATTATAAAGAGCTTTCTACCACAGAAAGATGCTGGAGGGCCTTTAGGTGTGTCAACTAAAACTATTCCAATAATTGTCTATGTTGACAATAAGACTATTATAGAAGCCATATACTCAACAAAACTAGTTGACGACAAGCGGCTCAGCGCCAATCACTAGCATGAGACGAAGTCAGTGTTCAAAATCAAATGGTGCCCAGGTAAAGCTCATTTGGCTGACTGCATGTCAAAGCATGGAGCTTCTGGGTACAGGCTACTAAATGTTCTTGCAGACGGAAGGATGTCAGAAGACTTTTTATAATTATTACGCATTTAACAACTCTATCAGATCGCTTTGAAATCTACCAGTTTTACAAATTTATTTCATATTCTTTTCTCTTATTTATTATTTCAAAATGGTCAATTATTAACTATGATCTCAAAAACACAAAAGGGAAAAGTATAATTAATGTTAATTTCATGTATATTGCTATTCTTCATAAGTTAGGTAACTCTTCTGTTTAATTAATTTACTCTTCATTAGGAAACAACAATAAGTAACGTCATGACGTCACAAATGGAACCATAGCAACATGACGTTAAGTAATTGCACGACCCGCAGAAAAAAGAAACCGACTGAAGTCGGTTGATTTCTAAGAGTGCCCTAAAATCACCGTGTCATTCTGTCATTCTGTCAGTCTGTCAGTCTGTCCGTCCGTCCGTAACCCGTTTGTGAAAATTGGTGATAGTGACTTAACCGCTTCGAATATTTAAACAATTTTTGGCATACTGCTGGATATCATTGAGATCTAACCAATAAGCTTGCGAAATATTACATTCCATTTAGTATAGCCTCGCCGAGGCAAAAAATGTGAAAATTTTTGAACTGCTTCTCCTCGGAAACCGTTGGGCCGATTGAAGTCAAATTTCATATGGAGCCTCTATAGGATGGGAGAAACCAAAATTTGTTACTTTTAGCAACCATTATGTACAGTAAATAAAGTGTGTTACTTTTAATTAGAGTTAGCGTTTAGCACTGACCGTCTGACCATCAACATTTTTCATGTTTTTTATGCCCTCAAAGAATGGTGGAAGGGCATATAGCGTTGCCCCTGTCCGTCCGTCCGTTCGTTCGTCCGTCCATTCGTCCGTCCGAAACTTAAACGCAGTCAATAAATTTCTATTTCTGGATGGATTTTGAAATTACTTTGTAGAAATGTTAACCATCATAAGCCGATGTGTCACGTGTAAAACCCAGGTCCGTACCTCAGAGGTCAAGGTCATACTTAGAGGTCAAATGTAAAAAAAGGTCCGAAACTTAAACATGGTCAAAAACTTTCTTATTTCTGAATGAATTTTGAAATTACTAGGCAGAAATGTTAGCCATCGTGAGACAATCTGCCTCACATAAAACCAAGGTCCTTATCTCCAAATTCAAGGTCATACTTAGAAGTCAAAGCTTAAAAAGGGTCCAAATCTTAAACACAGTCAATAACGATGGATTTTGAAATTTCTTGGCAGAAATGTTAACCTTCATGAGACGATATGTCGTGCACATGACCCAGGTTGGTACCTCCAAAGTCAATGTCATACTTAGACGTAAAAGTAAAGAAAATGTCGTTTTCTTGTGTCCGGTTATTCTGAATGGATTTGGAAATTACTTGGTAGAAATTTTAACATCATGAGTGTGTCATACGCAAGACCAGGTTGGTACATCCAAGGTCAAGGTCATACTTACAGGTCAAATGTAAAGAAAAGTGTGTTTTTTTCTTGTGTCCGCTCAATATCTTTGTTGTTCATGGATGGATTTATCAGGCAGGGGCATCCGTGTCCTATGGACGCCTTTCTAGTTCTTAATATCTTACAAACCTTCAAACGCATGAACTTCAATCTTTAAACGTAAGGTCACAACAACATAACACGATTACGCAAGTTACGTAACTCTAGCTACAATACTCTGAGAGTTATGGGCCTTTGAAAAACTAACAAATTCAGTTTTTTTCGTCTTTTGTTTTCATCTTAATTTCAAAACCAAATGAATATAGATATCCAAATGAAACTTGCTGAAGTTATTGACAGTTGCCCTATAGTAATACCCTTTCATTGCAATTTACATAACTCTAGCTACAATACTCTCAGAGTTATGGTCCTTTTAAGAACTTAAAAATTCTGCTTCTCAAAATTTTCCAACTCCTCTGATAGCGCTGCGGGGCCCTGGTCAGTTTCACTGAAGCTCTAGTTGCATTACATACAAATGTTCTAGAAAAAGGTAACAAGACTAGCTAGTTTAGGCCAATCAGACCTCATCATTAACCCTCAAATATTTGCGAACTTCTGCAGTGGAACCAATGATCCCAAATGACTAGAAAATAAACCCACACTATGATGATTGCCCCCGCCCATCGGGGCTTGAAGAAATATATGGGCTGCATGATGCTTCCACGCAGAGCTGAAACCAACCCGCACACGAATAATGGTAAACCGCTTAGAGGATCTAAGCCTACCCATGCAAAGCGGTGCGAGTCGGCCCGTCCATGCTTATAAACCCTATTGGTTTCATTGGGCTGCAGGGCCTGAGATGCCATTTCATCTCTATGCCGGGTAAAAGTCCCACAAAATTGGAAGCAATGTCTCCAAAATGACCTTTACTGTGTTGAGGGGGATGTTAAACCTCAAATCAAACAAACAAACACTATGATGAAGGGCAGGGAGAAATTTTACAGATGCCTTATATTCCCATAACACCAGCTGTGGTGAAGTTAAATATGTTCTAGACAAAGGTAATCCTTTGGAAGCAAGGACTTCAAGAAAATAAAAGAAAAATAAAGCCGCATTATAACAAAGATTGGGGTTTCTAACTTTTATGGTTCCTAAGAAATCTTTGATAAAAAATAAAGTTCGTCTATAAGTTATACTAGAGAGAAAGAATGAAAGAAAAGATGAAATGGGAAGTCAATAAAAACATTGTCTCTTACACTATCTAAGTTATCATTCCCAACTGCATATGGACACTGGTAAGCCACTTAGAGGGTCTAAGCTTGCCCAGGGAAAGTGGTGCGAATTGGGCCGTACATGTGTATAAAATAGAAATAAATGCAATGGTCAGGAATCCCTATTAGATTCATTGAAGGCATTGGTTGAGATGTCATTTCAACTTAATGTTGGGTAGAAGTCCCGAAAAGATTGGAAGCAATGTCTTCAAAATGACCTAAACACTGTTGACGAGGCCGTTTAACCTCAATTTCAACCAACCAGACATCATCATTCCATAGTTTACAAAGTTTTATGCTTTTACCTTTTATAGTTTCTGACAATTCAATTAAAATGGAGAGAAAGAAAATGGTAATAATGTTTACCATGTTTACTAGATGTAACTTCGTTAATGTGATGTTTGTCACTCGTAGTATTTTGCGTATCGCGCACAAATAGTAGATGTTTTTCTGTAGTTGAGACGTTATTACTGTTTGTTTGGTGCAAGACAAAAGCTAAAATATGACACGTTCCTTGACTAAATACCCAGATCAGCCCGCGCATCTGATCGGTGTAATATTTCGCTTTTAAAATATTTAGACCCACAAATGCTCGTTGTACAGACGATTCTTAATACTATCCAATCGCACTAGTCCAACTGCAGATCCTATCACCCCTCCGGCTCACATGTAAATACAATGAACAGCGTCACGAGAAAAAAAGGTCATTGGGGCTTGAGTAAGGATAAGAATCGGTCTACACAACGAGCATGTTTTGGAAGTGTCAGATATTACTATTGTTTTTAAAACTAAAAAATACACCGATCAGACTGCCCGGATGTGCAAGCGGATATGGGTAGTCTACAGTCGAGCATATCTTATTGTAGCTTTTGTTTTGAACCGGCTCCTAAATTAAAATATATAACGTCGAAACTACCTACCTACGAAAATGCCTACTTTTTGTGCGCGTTATGCCAAATACTGCACTGAGTGAGGTAAACGTCAAATTAACGTTACAAAAGGTGTTAAACTTTTCGTTAAAACAATGCTACAGTGTTCAATTTGGATTTTGGTCGATTGTTTGGAACTCGACCCAAAGTTACTAAGCGTTGGGGCTTTTCAAAATAGTGCTTAAGTCCACCTGACTATCATTGAAGGTAGTGGTTATTTAGAGAAAATAGCCACCTTAATATTATCGCTGTGAGGTCGGCGTGTTCCGCAATATGATTATCAATAGAATCTGGACTGAAATGGCTTGTTGGGTTTAGCAAACAGTGTAGACCCTGATAAGACGCGACCGAACGCGGTGTCTGATCAAGGTATACACTGTTTGCTTTCTGTGCGCGAATGTAAGGATTAAATTAAATGCTTACAGTCTAAGTCACCGTGCATGTTTCAAAATAGAGGTGGAGGCAATGATCAGGAATCGATACAAGTAACCCACAGCTACCATCAGAGACACCAAAGGGAAAGAACCACAAACATGAAACAACAGACCCTAATGGAAACATCAATAGCGGAAAGCCAAAAGGACAGTTACTTTCCCACAAAATGGCCAATAGGCTATTCAAAATAAAATAAAATAAGCGACACAAACACCCAAAGACAAACCATAACAAAAATAAGCCGCAAACAGTGTAAATAGTTCAATGCTCCAGAGTGGGCGATGTCTTCTTAAGTGGCAAAGGAGTAGAAATTGCAACCGCCTGTTCATCTGGCCACAACTCTTATCAGAGATACGTGTAACCCTTTAGAGAAGTTGGCGCTTTTTACCCTGATTTCCAGGTTGTCATGAGAAACAAACATATCCTGGATTTCAGAGTGTGTACTTATCGCCTTGTCGCGAACGGCGAGAGCTCATGCTGTAGTCAGCCGGAGACGTAATGCGATCGGAGATGTGCCGTCGGAGATGGCTCCTCGTGACTGGTTTTGCACGTGCGACTGGGTGTTGCACGTGCTTTTGGTAGCTAACTCAGGGTATAAGAAGACTGAATTTGTAAATTGTTTTGTATAAAAATAAAAAGTGGGAATATATTATAGAACAAAATAATAGTTGTGTCTTTCTTAAGTCTTGTAGTCGAGAAATAAATCAGGAACAAAAAGGATCTCTGCTACAATTTGGTGCCGGAACCCGGGAACTAAAGTTCGAAACAAGTAAGTGAAATACTTTTCTTGTAAATATGGCTAATGTCACTTACTTGAAAGGTATCAGAACGAGATACAGGAATTTCCTAGAAAAGGAAATACAAAATGCCACTGCCATTTTGCGTTCTGACTTTGAATCTGCAAGAATGGAACTGTTGATTGAGTCAGTAGGTAAATGTGTTGCAAAACTGCAAACGTACACAGAGAAAGTTGAAACTCAAACAGAAAAATTGTGTAGTGCTCTCGACGAGGGTGAATCTGAGTTTATGGAAAATATTCTTGAACAAGATAGTCAATTATGTGCTGAAGCTACGGAATACTATATTGATCTAAAGCAATTAAAAACAAAATTAAATGAAAAGAAGGAAACTGATCTAGATTCAAGTAAATCGTCTGTGAAGACAGATCCTGAACAGATTGCAGATATGCAAAGTCTCATACTAAATCAAATGAAACATCAGCAGGAATTTCTTGAGCAGCAACAAATAAAACTGAAAGAACAAGAAAGTAAAAATGCACTTGAAAAAGCAAGCTCATTAAAGTTGCCAAAGATAGATATAGCGTCATATACTGGCGATAGGCTAAAATGGAATGAATTCTGGGACTCTTTTGAATGTACGGTACACATAAATTCAAACTTATCAAATATAGAAAAGTTTAGTTACCTTAAAAGTAAGTTGTCTGGAGAAGCAGCTCGTGCAGTGTCTGGTTTAGCCTTATCAAACGAAAATTATGCAGTTGCCATTGCTTCATTGAAGGAAAGGTTTGGAAATAGCCAAGAAGTCATTGATTGTCATTATAATGAAATGATTAGTCTGCAAACAGCAAATAATACTACTCACAGCTTAAGGTTATTTCTAGATAAAGTCCAGAGACATTTACGCAGTCTTGAAGTGTTGAAGCAGAACATCAATCAAGATGTCTTTGTTTCAATGATCAAGGCTAAGTTGCCACAGGCAGTGCTTCTGCAGCTTGAAATAATGAATGGAGCAAAAAACAAATGGAGTACTGTAAAGTTAATAGAGACGTTATGTGATTATATTTTTGCACGTGAAAAGAGTGAAATAAAATCAAATCAGGTGGAATCAAATTCAAACTCAGCTGGTGCAAATCACAAAGCAACAAATAATCATGAACGGAGTCGTGGTAATAAAAGGGTTGATTTTCATTCTAAGAATGATAAACGTGCCCCATTTCAAGTATCCTCGGCAGAGGCTTTTGTAGCAGGTACAAAAGAGGTGTCAGTGAAACCTTACTTTGATAAGTGTAGATACTGCGAAAACAAACACTGGAGTGACGAATGTCCGACCTATAAAACTGTGAAAGAAAGAAAACAGCAGCTGAAAGATAGCTGCTTTAAGTGTTTGAAAACAGTTCACCTAGCCAAAGAATGTAAACGGAGCAAAGTCTGTGTACATTGTGGCGAAGTCAACGCACACCATAGAAGCTTATGCCCGAAAAAGTTCAAGCAAGTAACCAATAATATACCACAAGAAGTGAATGTTCTGAAGGAACAAAGTAACGTTCGAGAGGAGAATGCTCTTATTTTGTCAGGAGCATTCGTTCTGATGCAAACAGCCACGACAGAAATAAGAAACCCTAAAAATGCCAATTGTGAGACAGTACGACTTCTATTAGATTCAGGTTCACAAAGAACGTACATTACAGAAAAACTGGCCGAGAAACTGAAATTGAAGAAAACTGGTGAACAAGAACTCAGACTTGCCACATTTGGAACAGAATCTCCGAAGGTGATTAGAACAGCATATACCGAGATAAGGCTTAAACTAAATAATGGGAAATATTTAAACCTCAGTGCAAATATTGTGCCTACTATCAGTGGAACGATTCAAAGAAAATCATTGAAAATATCTTCTGATTATCTGGAACATCTTATGAAAAGTGTTGAGTTAGCCGATAGCTTTCCATCAGAAGATGAGTCATCTAATATTGAGTTGCTGGTAGGAAACGATTTCTATCTGGACATAGTCTTGTCTCAAAGGATTGAAATAAATCCTGGGTTATATCTGCTTGGGTCTAAACTTGGTTGGATCCTCACAGGTAGAACAAATGATGATAACCCGGACATTTGTGAGTCAAGTTTGCTTATTCTGACATATGGCAATAACGTGTCAAAGACAAATGTGTTCACTAGTATTGATAGGGTACTTCCGACAAAGCCGAATTTGGAAGACTTCTGGAATGTAGAAGGAATAGGTATTATGGATAGTCCTACATCTTCAGATGACGAACTGGCTTTACAGCAGTTTCACGAGTCTTTAAAATTTGAAGATGGAAGATACCAAGTAACCTGGCCATGGAAAGAAGAGAATCCCGAGCTACCTGTAAATAGGGAACTAGCAGTCGGTAGATTGAAATCTGTTGTCTCAAAGTTAAGGAAACAACCAGAACTCTTACAGAAGTATCATTCAGTCTTAGAAGATCAACTTAAGAAGGGGGTAATAGAGACGATAGAGGACAGAGGAGGTGGAACATTAAAGCATTACCTTCCTCATCATGCTGTTGTCAATTTTTCTAAATTAACAACAAAACTAAGGATTGTTTATGATGCATCTGCAAAAACAAGATCTAGCAACAAAAGCTTGAATGAGTGTTTATACAGAGGACCTGTGCTTCTGAAAAATCTGTGTGGCATACTCATGCGATTCAGACTGCACAGGACAGCACTTGTAGCCGATATTGAAAAAGCATTCTTACAGATCGGTTTGCAGCGGAGCCAACGTGATGTTACACGATTTTTGTGGCTGAAAGATATAGATTCACCGAGAATGGATTGTGACAATATACAGGAATATCGTTTCTGTCGTGTACCCTTTGGAGTTGTTTCAAGTCCGTTTCTTCTGGGAGCTACAGTTGAGAATCACCTCAGTTCCTACCATACTGAGCTTGCTAATAAGTTAAAGGATGACATTTATGTTGACAATGTAGTTTCAGGAACGGATACAGTGGGAGACGCAATGCTCTTCTACAACGGAGCAAAGGCTATGTTCTCTGAAGCTTCAATGAATCTTCGAGAATGGGTCTCCAACAGTGATGAAGTGAATAGGCTTATACCGCCAAGAGGACAAAACAAACACCGAAACTACAAAGTTACTCGGACACATCTGGAACGTTGGGAATGATACTTTGTCCATAAAGCAGATTAATGTACAAACACAATTACAACATCCAACAAAGCGCAATATACTAAAATCAATTGCCTCCATATTTGACCCCAAAGGATTGGTTTCGCCAATAGTGCTTCGCGGTAAGCTACTTCTAAAAACCTTGTGGAGCAAAGGCCTCGGATGGGACGATGAAATACCCCAATAAGACTCAAATGAGTGGTCAAATATGCAGTTGGATATTCGAAACCTCCCAGAATTTCAGTTGCCTAGGTGTGTCAAAATGAACAGTGATGGTAACCTAAAACACAAAATTTTGTGTTTTTGCGACGCTTCTTCAAGTGCCTATGCAGCTGGTGTGTATCTGCATCAGACAACTAATATAAGGTCAAAGACGGATCTTTTGTTTACTAAAACAAGGCTTACTCCAGTGAAAGGTTTGACTATACCTAGAGCAGAATTAATGGCAGTACTAATTGGAATAAGGTGCTTGGAATTCGTGAAAGCGCAGTTAAAACTGCCTGTAGAAGAGACATACTTGTGGACAGATTCACAGTGTGTCCTGAAGTGGATCTTTACCGACAAAGATTTGACCACTTTCGTAAGGAACAGAGTAATTGAAATAAAATCTCACAAGAACATCAAATTCCGTTTTACTTCGACAAAGGATAATCCTGCAGACATAGCTACCCGTGGATGTTCATTGAAAAAACTCAGCAATAATGACCTTTGGTGGCATGGCCCTAAGTGGCTTGAATCTCAAGACGAACAATGGTCTGAAACAAAATTGAAAATGAATGATGGTGTCGTGTCTGATTTTTTATCGGAGTTAAGGAAAACTAAGCAACCCAAAGAAACAAGTTTAACAGCCAGACAGTCGTGTGAAATAACCGACATATGTTCCCCATTTGAAATAGATTGTGGGAAATATTCTTCCGTGACAAAGCTACTGCGAGTGACAGCATTTGTGCAAAGATTCATCAACAGATTGGAAGGAAATCACACTGAGCATAACTATTTGACCAGTGGCGAGCTAGAAGAGGCTGAAAGAATGTGGATACGTTTTGTTCAAAGAAACAACTTTAACGAAACGTTTCAAGCAATATCAAATGAAACAAGGGACATTCTGCAAAAACAGCTGGGGCTGTATGTTGACAATCAGGGTCTCTTGCGATGTAAGGGCAGGTTAGATAACTCTCAGCTCACTGAAGGAGCTCGTCGTCCAATATTATTACCAAATAACGAGCGTTTCACACATTTGAAAATAGAAAAAACTCATAAACAGAACTTCCATGCTGGCGTTTCACAAACACTGAGCCGGATGAGATACCACTTCTGGATTCCTCATGGACGTGCTACTGTGCGGAAAGTGATTCACCAATGTGTGATCTGCCGGCGACATGACGGTGGTCCCTACAGGATGCCACCTATGTCTTCGTTACCACCATCACGTGTGAGGGAGGCTACACCCTTCTCGAAGACTGGCTTGGATTACATGGGACCGTTGTACATCAAGATCGCTGATGGATCAAAGAAAGTGTGGATTTGTCTATTCACGTGTCTTGTCACTCGTGCAATTCACTTAGAACTCGTTCAAGACATGACCTCGGACGAGTTCCTTCTGTGTTTCAGGCGCTTTATATCTCAACGAGGGTGCCCGACTGAGATAACCAGTGATAATGCAATGTATTTTAAAGCAACAAGCCCAACATTAGATTCAGCCTGGAGAAGAATGACAAAGTGCGAAGAAGTTCAAAATTATGCATCTACTGTTGGTTTAAAGTGGATTTTCATTGTAGAGCTGGCGCCCTGGATGGGTGGTTTTTACGAGCGGCTCGTTGGGCTTGTAAAAAGGGCACTACGAAAAACATTGGGACGAAAATTATTGTCACTCATTCAAATGCTAACAGTGATTAAAGAAGTGGAGGCAGTTCTGAATTCCCGGCCGTTGGTATATGTCGGTGACGATGTTAATTCAAGTATTACCCTGACACCAGGACATTTCCTTTCATTAAATCAGAAAACGGGTATTCCGGAATTAGATGCTGATAACAGTGATGAAGATTATAATCCAGACAAAAGCACTGCATCAAAATTGCTTCAGATATGGAAAAAGGGTCAGAAACTTTTAAGCATGTTTTGGAAAATCTGGTATGACGACTACTTGTTAAGTCTCAGAGAGAGAACTCAATCACAACTAAAATGTGGTAAGATCCAATCAGCAGCTATACCGGAGGTCGGGGATGTTGTTCTTGTAAAAGAAGACATGCCTCGCGGCTGTTGGAAATTAGGCAAAGTCATACACCTCGTTGTTAGCCGAGACGGACATACACGGTCTGCAAAAGTGCGACTGAGCTCGGGCCGTGTTATTGGACGTCCTATTAATCTTCTCTTCCCATTGGAAACCTCTGAAAATAGTTCACAAAATGAAACAAGTGTTAACTCATCTGAAAATGCCCAATCGAAACAACGGCCCAAACGGAGCAATATAAAAGAAACGACGAGAAAAATAAAACAAAGTTTGCAAGCATAATACATGCATACTCTTTGATACGGACTATAAGCGGAGATATTACAGTGTACATGTTTATCAACGGAGCAAACATAATATTTCAATAGGCCAACGGAGTAGCCCGGTAGATTCACGTGGCGCACGTGAAACTCATTCCTTTAACGTGTATATAAGTGTCGTTTTAGTAGTGTTGTAATAGTTGTAAAAGTGGTCGCCTGTACTCAATATACTGTTTCAGGATGAAGTATTTATGTGATACCTGTAACAGATCATACAAACATAAAAGAAATTTGACAAGGCACATCAACGAGCAACACAAGATGACAGCGAGTGAATATTGGAACTGTACTAAAAGGGGGTGTAAATCCAGGTTCATCAGGCGCAGTTATCTGTCACAACATCTTGCCTTGAAACACGGATACAGTCAAGCTGAGGCAAGAGAAGAAGCAATATTCGCACCACGAGGTGATATTCCGAAACCGGATGGAATGTACGAAGACGTAAGTGACGATGATAGTATTTTTGATTTGATTGCAGAACGTGAAGTAGCGGATGTACATGACTTTTATGAGAAGATAGACGATTTTAATGATAATTTGTTCAACCAAAGCACATTGGGAGGTACAGATGCAGATGAAACTGATATTTTGCAAGATGGTGATGTAGACATTGAAATACTGGAAAGTGTTGTGGATGGAAATATGTCTGATTCTTATCATAGTCAAGTGCCTCGTGACATTGACAATGCTCAAAATGGAGATGATAATGTCAGTGGTAACAGTGTAAATATGGAAACAATGAATGAACATGATAGAAATGAAAGTGTTGACGGAATACGTAATGTCAATGATGACGATGTGATCATTATAAGTAGTGATTCGGATGACGATAATATTGCTGCTACTAGTGGTACCTCTGATGACAGAACTGTTGAAGTATCCCATTCAAAGACTGTTATTCAGACTTTTGTGCTAACGTTCCAGAGGAAGTTACGCTATGTGAATGGTAATCTAGTTGAAACAAGCACGACCATGGACAGGGACTATTACCAGTATACTGAGTAATAAGGGACGTTTCCATTTTCCGTGGGGAGTGTCGCGAACGGCGAGAGCTCATGCTGTAGTCAGCCGGAGACGTAATGCGATCGGAGATCTGCCGTCGGAGATGGCTCCTCGTGACTGGTTTTGCACGTGCGACTGGGTGTTGCACGTGCTTTTGGTAGCTAACTCAGGGTATAAGAAGACTGAATTTGTAAATTGTTTTGTATAAAAATAAAAAGTGGGAATATATTATAGAACAAAATAATAGTTGTGTCTTTCTTAAGTCTTGTAGTCGAGAAATAAATCAGGAACAAAAAGGATCTCTGCTACACGCCTTTCTAATCGAGTGTTAACGATACCATTTAATGATCAAAGCACCAAAGGCACTGAAATGACAGATTCTATGAGAAAATCATAACACTGTGAAAACTTACAGAAAACCTTTCTAAAAAGAGCTTAAAATCTAGAAACGCAGTTCTGCAAATTCCAATATATGATATGTTTATAGGCCGGTGGGATTATGAAACGTCATTCGATGTTTTAAATTTTTGAAAGAAACTATTTACGTTTTCAAAACCAATCATTGAAATTCAAGTTTTAAGAATGCTTCTGTCCATAAGTAACAGTTTTTGTTTGGTCGGTTGTGGACACCTCTATTCTGAATATTCTTAATGACACTACGCTGCGTTCGCTAACTACATGCAATAGTTCGCCACACAATAACGCTTATTTCACCCGATATGGCATACTCTATCACGCACGCGTCTCCTCGGCATACCTTACACCTATACGTCGAAACTCCAGGAAACGACAATCGGCGTGATTTACGCCGAAGTGCGATTTGTCACTGAAACGCATATGTCAGTCGCTTAGACGCCAATTTACGTATTTCATGCACTAGTGTAAGTGATCCGTACTGTGTCGACGCGTTAACTTTGATCACGACGGAGACGTCTAGCTCTCAAACGTGCATCGCAAAAGGGCGTCGATCAGTGTCAGTGCTTATTAGTCGGTAGTTGAGACCCCTTGTTTATCTACAGGTACAGTGTAGCAGCTGCCGGCGGAAATCTATTTCGCCTGTGCGTCTGACGGTTGAATCGATCTTGACGTACTGACGTCGGTCTTCTGCTACGTCGACGTCCACTAGCGTCTTCTGTATATAGTAAGATGTCGCTCCAATAGACAATAGGTCAGACAAATGTGGCACCAAAAATCAGAGTCAACGTCATCCGCTTTCTGACCAGCTTCTAACTTTCCAGGGGCACGCTTACAATGAAACATGTTGCAATACGCTCTCACTTAATGCTTTTTGAGAACAGTTTCATCTCTTCTAGGCACGACCTACCGGTCCCGATAGCTCAGTTGCTAGAGTGTCCGCTCCGGGAGATCACGGGTTCGATCCCGGGCCGCGACATACCAAAGTCGTTAAAAATGGTACTAGCTGCTCCTCGCTTGGCACTCAGATTTACGGGGAAGAGCTAGGACTGGTCGACCCAGTGTCAGGATAATGTGACTGGGTGTTGTATCATGTAATGTGTCCGGGACATGATACTTCAGTGAGGCAGCATTATAAAAGTGAGCATTGAGCTCCCTGTCGCAACCAGACACCGTCGTGATATGACTGAAAAATTGTTGAAAGCGACGTTAAACCCGAATTCACACACACACACACACACACACACACACACACACACACACACACACACACACTTCTAGGCACGACCTTACATTACACATCAAAAGTTTTATCCTGAGCATGTGGTTTCTATGTGTACTGGTGTGAACGTGGTGCACAGGATCAACGTGACCGGACTGGTAACCAGACGTCACGGTTGATTGATTTAACCTTTTTGCTTTTTTGTAATCGTTTGGTTTCAGAACCAAAGCACTGAGAGAGCGGGGTGTAGGTTCGAGTAATGAAATTCCAAACAAATAGTGAAGATTTTGATAAGAAGACGCGTTCTGCAGCGTCTGATCTTGGTCTACATTGTTTACCAAGCTCACCCTATGATTCCAGGATAACCCTCTTCCTTCTTATGGAATGCCCTGATCTCACCGCGGCTATTTTCTACAAGACAAAAAGTTATTCTGACAAGTCAGTGATATTCACGTAGACATTAGCACTGAAGCGCTTTTCTTATTAGCAACTTCGGGTCGAATGCCAAACAATCAACCCAAACATAGCCGCGTCGTTTGTCAATGTTGGGTTCATGTAAGTGTTATCTGTAAAATCTGCACATGAATCAAATGTTGGATCTGGCAAACAAATGTAAACTCGGATCAAACGCCAAAGAACGCGGTGCTGATCTTGTTCTATACATTTTTGCATTAGTTACTAACATCTTAAGTTGAAACGAATCAGTTCAAGTCCCCGTTCATGACCAGCCTGCATTTAGAGACAATCGGCATGAGTGTTGTCAGTGCTTTGATTTATTTACTGCCTTGAGTTGCTCGAGTGCACTCTTCCATCACTGAAGTTGGGCCCGTCCATTCTGCTAAATATATGGCACCTAGAATTATATCACAGGACCTACACTAATTATCTGTACCATATTCCAGAGTTGAAAGGGACAGGCTTTCTTTCCAATTTCTCCACGCAAAGTCAATATACAACCAAGTTGTAACTGACCTAAACTTGACCTCGAAAGTCAGAACGAAAAGGCATTAATATTCTTGTATGCAGCTGACCAGATCCAACGGCAGGCTGGTCTTTAAGGATTAAAAATTGACAGCACTGACAGAAAACATTGTAAAACCTGCGCAGACTGCTGAGGAGACGCCGCATTGATCTAGGAATAAATTCTTCGACAAACCCGTCGCACGATGCAGCTGACTCATACGAAATGCTGAATCGTAAGATAAAATCGTTAAGTCGTCTGCTTCAAAAGTTTATATTACGCTTACTGGATAACTAATACGCTTACAAGTACATTTTTTATTACTGCGCCAAACCGGACTACATCTTGTGCGGACTCATATTTCTTTGGTGTTCAAAGCCGGAAGAAAGCCTGAATAACTTAAACTTGCAGCACAGCAAGAATAGACAGATGGAATCTGTCATTAAAAATGCCTTATAAAGTTCATAATTTTTAATTTTAATACAAATAAACAGTTCTGTGGTATTTTTCTTCTGGAATAGCCGTGTACTTGTTATAAGAGGATTTATGAAAACACTGTGCTGCTTCATATGAGGGATTTTTATATCCAGAGTGTTGACGAATAGACAGTTTAACTGAACTAAATCTGACGTGTTCATCCATACTACTTAAAGTAGAAGTAAAACAAAGATCAGGAATCAATACAATTAACTAACTCCATCCATCAAAGACACCAAAGGGAAAGAAAAACAAACATGAAGCGACCAGACAATAATGGAAACCTAAACAAAGGAAGGCCGTAAGGACAGTTACTTTCCCACAAAATGGCCATCCAAAATAAAAAGACACAAGTGATACACACAGTAAGTAAAAATCAACAACATAAATAAACCGCCACAGAAGAACCGCCTTGGAACGGTCAGTGGAAAGAATTCCACTGGGGGGCTTAAATCGATTTTACATGGCCATAATCCTCGCCCTTACCTCTGTCGGGGTATACACTAATTTTATTAAGTCCTCATGAAGGCTTCCTAACTCATCAGTGTAACATCTCCGAAAATATACAAATCAAAAAACTACAGAGATGAAAAAAGGTTGAGGACTCGACAGCATACAACAACAGAATTGCTGGAGCAAAAGAAAACAGTTAGACTCCGAGGGGCCCGATAAGTATGCACAAATTTCTTTTTGCTGGTAAAACATTGTAACTTCTTACGTACTCTGTGATAATAGCTGTGTCCAGATTGTGCTTAAATTATCTGTTTAACACAGAAACACTTACCGAAGCGAGAGTTTCTTTCAAGATGGCGACTGCCTTGGTGTGTCTGTGTGACGTCATCGTGACCTAGCATTCCCCCTTGATATTTCTCTGTCACATAACATTTCTATAAAATGTATACAGCTCTCAGCAGGGATTCAGATATCAGACTGCGCAGGTTGAACCATGTCTCCACTGGGCTTCACTCATTAATAAATAAATAAATAAAATGGAAGCGAAAACTGCGCTGTGCGGTCGAAAACTGTGGATTTTGAAACACAGTTTAGAATTTCATTAACGCAGGTCCACGCGTCCCCACGCGCGTGCTTGTGTATGTGTGCGTTAACATGTCCGTGTAATTAATACCCCTGTAACCCCCATTCTGTACAGAGAAATCGTGGGTTTACATCTTATTTAATATTTCTGTTCAAAGTCTAAGGTTCAGGCTCCAGGTATTTAGAGCCATTAGAATCGCCTCGTGTAAAGACTATAAAATGTAAATTTTATTATTCCTTGCCTCGTTCTTTAAAAGTAAGAAGGTTCTTAGGAGCACCCAGAACTTATGTTTGAAGTATCAAATTGAAAGCTTTTCTGTTGAAAGCATATTTTGGCTGCCCAATAATACGGAAGAATATAAAAGCCCCCAGATCCAGTTTGTTTTACAAAGGAAAGCAAATTGGAAGGGATTCAAGATCTACATGAAGGAGGTCAAAACTGATTTCCTGGAAAAAGCTTCAAAATCATTAGAAGAGCTTCATACGGACTGAACAAATTATTTGTCTAAATCGCGACGGAAGTAAGGGAGAGGATTGTGGCCACGTAAAATCTATTTAAGCACCACCACCCCCCCCCCCCCCCGTGAAATTTGTTTCACTGACCGTTCCAAAATAGAAGCGGAGGCAATGATCAGGAATCGATACAATCAACCCAAAGCTCCCATCAGAGACACCAAAGGGAAAGGCACACAAACATGAAACAACAGACCCAAACGGAAACACCAACAGCGAAAAGCCAAAAGGACAGTTACTTTCCCACAAAATGGCCAAAAGGCTATCCAAAATAAAATAACACAAGCGACACAAAAACCCAAAGACAAACCATAACAAAAATAAACCGCGACAGAAGAACCGCCTTGGAACGGTCAGCGGAAACGAATTCCACTGGGGGCTTAAATCGATTTTACGTGGCCACAATCCTCGCCCTTACTTCCGTCGCGATTTAGACAAACAATTTGTTCAGTCCGAATGAAGGCCTCCTAACTCATCAGTGCAACATCTTCTTGAACACAAATAATCAAACAACCACAGAGATGAAACAACGGCGAGGACTCGAAAGCAAGAAACCACTGAAAAGCTGGAGCAAAAGAAAACCAACAGTTAGACTCCGATGGGCCAGACCAGAGACAGAGCATCAGGCATCAACCAACATTACCAAGAATTAGATCTATCTAATTCTCAATAAGCCTTTACGTTGGAACCGTCATAGAATCTGAGGCATGACCCACCGGCGTGCAATTAAAGAGGGAAGCAAAGTTGTCAACCGTGATTGGGTTAACTACCATGCATGCAGTCTGTCCTATAACATTTATGTTGTACCCAATCTTTTTATATCGAAGAATGATTTTACGAAATTGGGTGCTGAAGTCATTGCGATTATATATTTTTCTGAATTTATATACTAAGTCACCATAAAATTCGGGTTCCGATAGACCTTGTTGCAGAAGAGATTGCAGAACCAAGCCGGTTCTTCTGTCGCGGTTTATTTTTGTTATGGCGTGTCTTTGAGTGTGTGTATCGCTTATATTATTTTGTTTTGGATAGCATTTTGTGGGAAAGTAACTGTCTTTTTGGCTTTCCACTACTGATGTTTCAAATAGGGTGTAGTTGTTTCATGTTTGTGTTTCTTTCCCTTTGGTGTCTCTGATGGGAGCTGTAGGTTAATTGTATCGATTCCTGATCATTGCCTTCACTTCTACTTCTTTTACCTCTTTGAATTTTGGCCTCAAAAAGTATGGCCCCTCAAGAATAAAAAGGTCTTCTTGGATTACCCAAGGTATAAAACATTTTATCCGTAAAAGAGATTCCCTTTATCAGAAGCAAAAATCCTCTAAAAAACATAGACATGAGCAGTTTGTAAATGTGCGCCACTTGGTCAAAGCCAAAATCAAACAGGCTAATAGATGTCCTTGGATTGAATGAAGATCCAGCAAATGTCTCATCATCTACTGAGGCAGGTCCTTCAAAATTATCTGTGAAGAAATTATTTTCTTTTATTAAAACTGTAAACAAGATTCCAAGGTATTGACCCATTAATAGATTTTGTTACTGGCACATCCTCAACAACCAACTCTGACAACACAAAGACACTAAACAGACAGTTTAAGTCCTCATTTACACCTCTATTTCCATTAAGGTTGGGTCAGCTCTCTGAAAATGCTCTCAAGGAAGGACTGAAAAATGGCTCTATCAACAAAGACGATTCCGAATGAATTCATGCCGAAAAACACAGATATGCCCACTATCAATATATCAATGGCAAGAATCCTGAAACTCCTTTCAAACCTTAACCCTACTAAAGCCGCTGGTCCAGATTCCATCAAGCCTGTAGTACTTAAAAACCTTAAAAACCAAATTGCACCAATCTTACAGGTCATTTTTCAGCAGTCACTAATCAGTGGTCAAATCCCCTCGGATTGGAAAACGGCCACTGTCACCCCTCTGTTCAAAAACGGTGACAAAAGCGACCCTGCAAATTATAGCTCAAATGTTTTACTTACTCGTTCTAACCTAAATGAACGAGTGAATGAATGAATGAATGAACGAACGAACGAACGAAAGAACGAATGAATGAATGTGATTATATGGAATGGTGGAAGGATAAAATTGACACGAATTCCTTTCCTCCAGTTAGACCAAACATGGTTTATATAACTAATTAAAGACAATCAATAATGTTACGTTAATCCTTAATACCGTGCAACTACGTTACATTGAGTATCAGTACTGGGCGGTTACTGTTTGATTTTTTGTTATCTATCGGTAAAGTTAAAACGTAAGCAACAATTAAACAAAAAAACATGTAAGAAGTATAAATAAAAGTGTCCTCCGGTATCACCACTTGAGGGATATTCAAACTTGAACAAAACCTCATCGTGGGGATTGCGTGGAAGAAAGAACCGATAAATTCATCATGCACAATACACCTACACGTCTTTCTTTACATAATTATACTTTTTCAAACTTGATAAAATCATTTAAAATCATTTAAAACTTCTAATAAAAGGTGTCCTCCAGTGTCTTCCGGTGTCCTCCGGTGTCTTCCGGTGTCCTGGGGTAATAAGACTGACCCCAAATTAAAGGCCAATCTCATTAACTCGTGTTAGTTTCAAGTTCATGGTGTACACTGTGGCATCCAACGTCACAAAGCATTTCAACAGGCATGATATATTGTATGATCTCCAACATGGGTTTAGGGAAAGGAGGTTCTATGTAACTCAACTCATCCAACTTGTTGATGAGCTCGCACGAAACTATATTTTACTTTTGGTCCTTTGAGATCAGCGTGAATATTCTGAGAAATCAGATGTAAATTATTGGTTTAGACTCATATTCTAGACAGGTTTTTAACTTTTTGGACCCCAATTTGATATATATGTCTTTGTATCGACTGCCTATTCGAAATTTGCGAAATTGCAGTATGTTTCCTCTGGCTTTCTTTGCCGGATCATTACAGGGTCACTGGTGAGGGTAATATTTCCAGAATGCCGGACTTTGATATTTTCTCACTCCTGGAATGTCGAAAACGCAGAACTAGATCTCACGGCACCAGGATAAATGGTAACTTTAAACGTAAATCACGTGCGTTTAAACGAAACAATACTAGACTGTTTTTGTTTTTGTTTGTTTGATTTGAGGTTTAACGTCCCCGTCAACACTGTAAAGGTCATTTTGGAGACGTTGCTTCCAATTTTGTGGGACTTTTACCCGACACTGAGATGAAATGACATCTCAAGCCCTGTCGCCCAATGAAACCAATAGGGTTTATAAGCATGGACGGTCCGCCTCGCACCACGGTTCCTGGACAGGCTTAGCTCCCCTAAGCGGTTTACCAGTACTAGTGTGCGGGCCGGATTCAGCTCTGCGTGGAAGCATCATGCAGCCCATATATTTCTTCAAGCCCCTATGGGCGGGGGCAAATACTAGACTGAAGTGACTGTCAATTATATTATTAAATCATGGACGCCACTCTATGCTTTCATTTTTAAGTTCATTACCCGTTTCTGTTTTACGTCTTCTGGACACCGAGGCGAATAAATTCTACGATAGTTCTCATCATTTATATGATGCGGCTCTCTTAACTAGAGGCTACACTCAGCATACTCTCCGTCCTTACATTGATTCTGAAATTAATCATAAACGCCATTTCTTCAAAATATCCTTCATTAATAAGGGTATAGATTTTATAGATTTGCCCAGTATCTTCCGTGAGAGATCGGTGCTTTCTTCCATTCTTGCTTATTTTCAAAATACTGAAACACCTATAATTTGCTGTAAATATAACAAACCTGTTAGATCTATCATTTTTAATTTCAATAAACTTGTTTCAGATCTTGATATTGATACTAATACTCCTGATTCATGTGATTGTAAAAACTCAAAGTATTGCTATCCTGCTGCTGGTCATGTAATTACTGGCAATTTGAAAATTATTTCTGATTCTAGGATAAGGAATATAATTTCTAAAGGACCGAAATATCGGTTCCCTTCTAAAATTGATTTCAGTAAATGTAGAGATGAAATCGCTGCTTCCTTAAATGAATTCGGTAATCGATGGTGTAAGCGAGAGTATGTTGAGCATAAAGCCCTAAAGGACTGGAAACTTAACATTTAAAAACTAGTGAATAAACGCATTTCTTTCTATTCTCAAAATACTAACTTATTACCTCCTAAGCCCAAGACGTCTTTACGTCATCTTAAACTAGGTATTCAAGAATTTCATAAGAAGTTTGTTTTGGCCCCTGCAGACAAGGCCGCTAACAACGTCGTCGTTGTGTGACGGCTCCACTATGTTAACACGCTTAAGCAGGAGCTTGGTGGTAATAAGGCCTATGAACTTCAGCCTTTAGCTGAAGATAGAGCCATAGTAGATAAACATGTTTGTCTTTCAGCCACCAAGTTTGCTGTGTGTGTTAACGAAGGCCAAGACAAGCTTCCTACGCTATACTGGTTACCAAAACTTCATGGAAGACCTTACAAAGCACGGTTTGTTGCAAATTCTAGCTCTTGCGCTGCCACCGGGCTTTCTGGGTTATTAACTTCCTGTCTTGCTGCTATTAGGGCTCATGTAATTAAATATTGTGATAAAGTCTTTGAAAGATCAGGAAGAAATCTGTTTTGGTCTATAAAAAATTCGAATGTGGTTTTAAATAAATTGAAATCTAGACATTTTCGTGCTTCTAGTCTGTCTACCTACGATTTTTCCACTCTTTACACTACACTTCCTCATAGTCTTATGGGGGGGAGGCTTGGTGATTTAATTGAATGGGCTTTTCACAGAGAGGGTTCTCTCTGTCTTGCATGTGGTGTCGGGGGTGCGTTTGTCGCTTCTGGGGGGCATAAGAATTATACACTTTGGTCATGTCGGGGGGTGTGTGATGCCCTCGCATTTCTGCTTGGCGGTGTTTGTGTTGGATTCGGTGCTGAGTTATTTGGGCGGATTGTGGGTGTTCTGGTGGGTGCTGGTTGCGCGCCTCTTGTGGCTGATCTGTTCTTGTATTGTTATGAAAGAGACTTCATTTTGTCGCTTTCCATTGATAACCAATCTGAAATTATTGAAGCTTTTAGCTCTACTTCTAGATATTTAGATGATTTATTAAATATTGATAATACCTATTTTGATGGTTTGATCAGTCAGATTTACCCCCTAGAACTTCAGTTAAATAAAGCAAATTCTTCTGATACCGAGGCTCCGTTTTTGGATTTACATCTATCTACTGTAGATGGATTTGTTTCGTGCAAAATTTATGATAAACGCGATGACTTTGATTTTGAGATTATAATTTTTCCTTTTTTGGATGGTGATGTTCCTCGTGCGCCATCCTATGGCGTTTATATTTCGCAATTAATTCGATTTGCTAGAGTGTGTAGTCATGTAACTGACTTCAACACTCGTAATAAATTATTAACGGCTAAACTCCTTAATCAGGGTTATCGGTACCATAAACTACGCAAAGCCTTTTCAAAATTTTATAGACGCCTTTCTGCTTTAATTTCAAAATTCAATATTGGACTTAAATCTCTTCTGCAACAAGGTCTATCGGAACCCGAATTTTATGGTGACTTAGTATTTAAATTCAGAAAAATATATAACCGCAATGACTTCAGCACTCAATTTCGTAAAATCATTCTTCGATATAAAAAGATTGGGTACAACATGGATATTATACGACAGACTGCATGCATGGTAGTTAACCCAATCACGGTTGGCAACTTTGCTTCCCTCTTTAATTGCACGCCGGTGGGTCAGGCCTCAGATTCTATGACGGCTCCAACGTAAAGGCTTATTGAAAATTAGAGAGATAATGTTGGTTGGTGCCTGATGCTCTGTCTCTGGTCGGGCTCATCGGAGTCTAACTGTTGGTTTTGTTTTGCTCCAGCATTTCAGTGGTTTCTTGCTGTCGAGTCCTCACCGTTGTCTCACCTCTGTGGTTCTTTGATTTTTGTGTTCACGGAGATGTTGCACTGATGAGTTAGGAGGCCTTCATGCGGACTGAACAAATTATTTGTCTAAATCGCGACGGAAGTAAGGGCGAGGATTGTGGCCACGTAAAATCGATTTAAGCCCCCCAGTGGAAATCTTCCACTGACCGTTCCAAGGCGGCTCTTCTGTGGCGATTTATTTATGTTGTTGTTTGTTACTTACTGTGTGTATCACTTGTGTCTTTTGGTTTTGGATTGCCATATGGCCATTTTGTGGGAAAGTAACTGTCCTTATGGCCTTCCTTTGTTTAGGTTTCCATTATGGTCTGGTCGCTTAATGTTTGTTTTTCTTTCCCTTTGATGTCTTTTATGGGTGGAGTAAGTTAATTGTATCAATTCCTGATCTTTGTTTTACTTCTACTTTTTATTAGCCGAAACTACGTAGTATGACCCATCTTCTTTCTTATGAATATTTTCATTGCTCTTAAAGGAACTCATTTTTGATTTTTATTATCGTCAGGTCAACTGAGAGACCCGGTTCTCTTGGATTTTAGTAAGGCATTTGACAAGGTTAGCCATTAATTAAGTTAATCCACAAACTGCACCAGCATGACATTACGTCACAGAACCTAAACTGGATCAAAGCCTTTCTTCTGGATCGTACCCAATGCGTAGCCTTAGAAGGGGAAACCTCTTCCTATATTCCGGTCATATCAGGGGTTCCCCAAGGACAGTCTTGTTTCCTGGGTTCGACTCTCCGTGACCTAACTGGTTGTTTTCTTCTGCTCTGACGCCGGATTGTTGTTGAGTCCTCAACCGTGATTCACGATAGTGTTAATCTATACATAACCATTTTACCATGTATTTTATCATAACTGACTGATGAGCTAGAAAGCCTCCATGCGGATCAATTTGTTATTGTTATTTTGTTTGATGCTGTACTGGAACTGACGGCGAGGGTTGAAATTTCACAAACTCCGGAGTTGAAGCCCCCAGAAGTTTTACTACTGACCGTCCCTATGCGGTCGTTCTTTTGCAGTGTCTTAGCTGTTATTTTGTTTTGTGTCGTTGGTTTTTGTTTCGTCTGTTTTTGTGTGTGCCTCCGTGTCACTTTTTATAGGTGACTTCAGACGGCTGCGTTCTTGGATTGTGAGCCGGCCTCGGTAGCTCAGTCGGATGCGCGTCTGACTGGTGATCAGGAGGACGCGGGTTCGACTCCCGCCGGGGTCGGCAACATTCTTTCGTGGAGATTGATCATGAAATCTTTTCTACGGTCATTCTCTCCCTTCCGCTGATTCAAGAAGGGCAGTTGTCAGTTTCTGGCGAAAGAATGTGCACTGTACTGGTTAACCGCTTACGTATAAGCCTGCCCAGGAAAGTGTGGATAGGTAAACTGACCGGCTCAAAAATGACCTAAATAGTGTTGATTGGGCCGTTAAACTCCAATACAAACAAACAAATCTTGGATTGTGGCCTTTCCTGAGTGGCCATTTCTTGCCAGTTTGTGACCGATCTTGTTTCTCCTGCATATAAATGACCTACCTGGGCAGGTCAACTCACAGGTCAAACTTTTCGTAGACGATACGGCAATTTATTTGGCTTTCAAAAGCGAAAATCACTGAAAACATTGCAGACGGACCTCCAGAAACTTGGGAAAGGAACTTGGAAATGGATTTCCATCCGGGTAAATGCCAAATCCTGCATATTTCCCGTTCCAGACATCCCGTCAAACACCCCTACATTTTCCACGGCCAAGTCCTTCAGGAGGCTGACCATGTCAATATCTGGGACTTGAAATCAGCCATGATTTAACATGGAATTATCACATCCAAAACGTGACCACAAAGGCAAACAGGACCCTGGGTTTCATACGTAGAACTACTTGCACCAAACATCAATGCATACGAGACACAGCATATCATTCTTTGATCAGACCCCAAGTCGCGTATGCCTCCCCTGTGTGGAACCCATTCACTCAGTCCAACATTACTAAAATTGAAAGGGTCCAAAGAAGAGCAGCTAGATGGATAAAAAAATGACTACTCTTCATTCAGTAGTGAGACCCAGATGCCAGATGCTCTTGGCTGGAGATCCTTTGAACAAAGATGTGTTCACGCATTCCTCATATTTTTCTACAAGATAGTTTGTGGCCTTGTTGAGATACCACCGCCTCCATATATCCGCCACCCAATCAGAACCACTAAAACATCTACGCTCTTTGTACAAATTCCTTCTACTGCCAGTTACTACAAATACAGTTTCTTTCCCTTAGCTGTTGTACGGTGGAATTATCTATCGACAGAAGAACAAAGATTCATGCAAAAGCAAAAAAGACGGGAAGTGATAAACTCAGGACAAAAATTTGAAAACTTGAGACATGAGATCAAGAATCAGCACGATTTGTATGTGAATAACTTGGTAGGTGATGTAAAGGCATATCCAAGAGACTTCTACCGATGTATCAATAGTGAGAAGAAAGACAGGCAAGGCATCCCACCCCTTAATAAAAAGAGGAGAGAACGGGGTTGCTGAATCAGACTCTGAAAGGGCAGAGGAACTAGTTGGTCAATTCAATGATGCGTTTAATAAAACTTGAGTTCACGGAGGTTACATTGTCTTGAGGATAATATTGTTGTATCATCGGCAGGTGTGATCAAGTTACTTAAAGGCTTAAACCCCACTAAAGCTTTAGGATATGATGAGCTACATTGAAGAGTCCTGAAGGAACTAACAAAAGTGTTAGGTCCAGTTTTTGCACACCTGTTTGGTGAAATCTCAAAAGAATGGCTCCAAGCGAACATTTGCCCACTCTTTAAAAAAGGAGACAGGGCTCTTGCCCGTAATTATCGCCCTGTGTCTCTGACTTGGGTTCTGTGTAAATTACTTGAACATATAGTCTGCCCAAATATCATGGCCACTTGGATGAACATAAACTTTTGTCTGACAGACAAGATACATTTAGGAAAAGGCATAGTAATCATGTAATTATCGTAGGGATCTTTAAGCTGCACATGGGATCATTGTCTGTATATAAAAGTATGAGCCTTCTGTCTTTTCAGTCTCCTTTTCTTGAGAGACTCCCATTTTGATTTTCCAAGTATCCCAGTCATGCTCCCAGTTTCAAAGCAGTAATGCTTGTTACAAATCTAGCAGCTCTATTCTGAACTTTTTCAATTTCTTCATTAAGGACCACTCCGCTGGGGTCCCAGATACAACTACCATATTCCAAGACTGGGCGAACAAGTCCCTTATATGCTGCCTCTTTTACATCCTGGGGACACTGATGAAGATTTCGCCTCAGGAAACCAAGCGTTCTATTTACTTAGTACACATGTTGCTAATATGTGTATTCCATATCAAATTGTGTGTAAGTGTTACACAGAGGTATTTAATGGAATCCATGTTCTCGAAGACCGTTCCCTCTAAGGTGTAAGAAGCCTCAGTTTTATTGCATTTGACGGACTGAAATCTCATTACCCATTAAGTGCCCAACATCCTAATCTCTCTATATCGTTTTGAAGTTTCAATTAGACCTCTGTATCTCTAAATTCGCGGTAGCAAACACAGTCGTCTGCGAACAGTCTTATTTCTGAGTCAATGTCAGTGGAAATATCATTGATGTACAGGGAGAATAAAATGACCTAAAATGTGTTGACTGGGTCGTTAAACTCCATAACAAACAAACAAATAAAACATTGAGAATAACAGTGGACCAAGAACAGTCCGTTGCGGGACTCCAGACAAAACTGGCGCCCACTCTGAAGATTCACCATTAACAACAACGCACGGTTTTCTGTAGCTAAGAAAGGAATCTATCCATTTGAGAGTATTTCCCCCAATTCCATAACCAAATAACTTAGATTTAAGAAGTTCATGTGGTGGGGTGTAAAAGCTTTGTCGAAGTCCAAGACTTTTGCCCAGTCATTATGTCTCCCCCGAAAAATTTTTTTTCGGAGAGACATATTGTTTTTCCCCCGGGCGTCTGTCTGTCCGTCTGTCCGTCTGTCCGTCTGTCTGTCTGTCCGTCTGTCCGTCTGTCCGTCTGTCCGTCTGTCACACTTTCGTGTCCGCTCTGTAACTTGAAAACCGTTAGAGCTATCGTCACGAAACTTCGTATAAATATTAATCAGCATTAGACGACGTGCAGTGCGCAAGAACCATAACTCTCGCATTTATACTTTTTGAATTATCTCCCTTGGAAGTTTGTTGGTATGTATATATGTATGGGCAAATCGTGTCCGGTCAATAACTTTCTTTTTTTTTGATGGATTTTAAAATTACTGGGCAGAAATATTAACAACCATAAGACGATGTGTGGTACGCATGAGGCAGGTCGGTACCTCAAAGGTCAAGGTCATACTTAGAGGTCAAAGGTCAAAAAAGGGGCCTTTTTTGTCGTATTTGGTCAATAACTTTCTTATTTTGAGATGGATTTTAAAATTACTTGGCATAATTATTAACAACCATAAGACGATGTGTGGTGCGCATGAGGCAGGTCGGTACCTCAAAGGTCAAGGTCATACTTAGAGGTCAAAGGTAAAAAAAAGGGGCCTTTTTTTCGTATTTGGTCAATAACTTTCTTATTTTGAGATGGATTTTAAAATTATTTGGCATAATTATTAACAACCATAAGACGATGTGTGGTGCGCATGAGGCAGGTCTGTTCCTCAAAGGTCAAGGTCATACTTAGAGGTCAAAGGTCAAAAAAGGGGCCTTTTTTCGTATTTGGTCAATAACTTTCTAATTTTGAGATGGATTTTAAAATTACTCGGCATAATTATTAACAATCATGAGACGATGTGTGGTGCACATGAGGCAGGTCGGTACCTCAAAGGTCAAGGTCATACTTAGAGGTCAAAGGTCAAAAAGTGGGCCTTTTTTTCGTATTTGGTCAATAACTTTCTTATTTTGAGTTGGATTTTGAAATCACATGGCAGAAATGTGAACCAATATAAGGCGATGTGTTGCGCGCATGACCCAGGTTGGTACCTCAAAGGTCAAGGTCATACTTAGAGGTCAAAGGTAAAAAAAGGGACCTTTTTTCGGGTTTTGTCAATAACTTGCATATTTTTAAATAGAATTTGAAGTTACTTGGCAAACATGTTAACTATCATGGGACGATGTGTTGCATGCATGATTCAGTTTGGTACCTAAAATGTCAAGGTCATACATAGAGGTCAAAGGTAAAAAAGGGGCCTTTTTTCGTGTTTGGTCAATAACTTTCTTATTTTTAGATGGATTTTGAAATTGCTAGGCAGAAATGTTAACCACCATGAGATGATGTGTTGCACGCATGACCCAGTTTAATACCTGAAAGGTCAATGTCATACATAGAGGTTGAAGGTAAAAAAGGGCCTTTTTTGTGTTCTGTCAATAACTTTCTTATTATGCCCCCAACTTTGAAAAAGTTTGAGGAGCATTTTGGTTCTGGTTCGTTCGTCCGTTCGTCCCTCCATTACGCGTTTGATGCATAGCATAACTAAAGAACCGTGTATGCTAGGGTTATGAAATTTCATATATGGATTCCTCATGGAAAATTAGCTGACACGTATTTTTTTTCTCGTCCGGATTATGCCCCCTTCAAGAGTTATTGCCCTTTGATTTTTTTTTTTTAAATAAAATCTTGTCAGCAAGATATCTCAAAAACTATTGGAGCTAAAGCCTTGAAAATTGGTGATTATATTGATGGTGATGAGTAGATGAACTGATTAACTTTTGACAAAATTCCAAAAAATATTTTGTGAGTTATGGCCCTTTGTCATTTTGGTAATTTGTGCCCATTGTAATGTATGCTAAAAGTGATGCATAGCATAACTTTAGAACCATGTATGCTAGGGTTTTGAAATTTCATATATGGATTCCTCATGGAAAATTAGCTGACGCATATTTTTTTTCTCGTCCGGAATATGCCCCTTTCAAGAGTTATTGCCCTTTGAAATTTTTTTAATAAAATCTTGTCAGCAAGATATCTCAAAAACTATTGGAGCTAGAGCCTTGAAAGTTGGTGAATAGATTGTTGGTGATGAGTAGATGAACTGATTAACTTATGACAAAATTCAGAAAAATACTTTGTGAGTTATGGCCCTTTGTCATTTTGGTAATTTGTGCCCATTGTAATGTATGCTAAAAGTGATGCATAGCATAACTTTAGAACGGTGTATGCTATAATTTTGAAATTTCATATATGCATTTCTGATGGAAAATAAGCTGACGCGTATTTTTTTTCTCGTCCGGATTATGCCCCTTTCAAGAGTTATTGCCCTTTGAATTTTTTTTTTTATAAAATCTTGTCAGCAAGATATCTCAAAAACTATTGGAGCTAGAGGCTTGAAAGTTGGTGAATATATTGGTGGTGATGAGTAGATGAACTGATTAACTTCTGGCAAAATTCCAAAAAATACTTTGTGAGTTATGGCCCTTTGTCATTTTGGTAATTTGTGCCCATTGTAATGTATGCTAAAAGTGATGCATAGCATAACTTTAGAACAGTGTATGCTAGGGTTTTGAAATTTCATATATGGGTTCCTCATGAAAAATTAGCTGACGCGTATTTTTTTTCTCGTCCGGATTATGCCCCTTTCAAGAGTTATTGCCCTTTGAATTTTTTTTAATAAAATCTTGTCAGCAAAATATCTCAAACACTATTGGAGCTAGAGCCTTGAAAGTTGTTGAGTATATTGGTGGTGATGAGTATATGAACTGATTAACTTTTGACAAAATTCCAAAAAATACTTTGCGAGTTATGGCCCTTTGTCATTTTGGTAATTTGTGCCCATTGTAATGAATCCTAAAAGTGATGCATAGCATAACTTTAGAACTTTGTATGCTATGGTTTTGAAATTTCATATATGCATTCCTAATGGAAAATAAGCTGACACATATTTTTTTCTCATCCGGATTATGCCCCTTTCAAGAGTTATTGCCCTTTGAATTTTTTTTAATAAAATCTTGTCAGCAAGATATCTCAAAAACTGTTGGAGCTAGAGGCTTGAAAGTTGGACCATGAGTCATATGCAAGACCAAGCTCCATACCTCCAATGTCAAGGTCATACCTAGAGGTCAAAGGTAAAAAAAAGGACAGTCAATAACTTCCTTATTCTTTGATGGATTATGAAATTACTTGGCAGAAATGTTAACCATCATGAGACGATGTGTTGTACCGCAAAGGTCAAGGCCATACTTAGAGGTCAAAGGTAAAAAAGTGCTTTTTTGGTTTACGGCCAATAACTTTTTTATTTTTCTATGAACATTTTTAAAGTTACTATGCAGAAATGTTCATCTTCATTAGATGATGTGTTGCACACAAGACCCAGCTCAATACCTCCAATGTCAAGGTTATACTTAGCAGTCAAAAACGGGGGAGACATCTGTGTTTTTGTAGAAAAACAAATTCTAGTTGATAACTGTGCTCAGCTGAGTTTCAGAACTATGCATAGAAGGTATACAGGATTTTCTTGAAATTTCAGTACGTGTAGTGGGAGATACTAGATTATTGTTATTTCTTAGTTGGTATGGATTAGTTTCTCTAAAAAAGGGAGGAATAATATCTTGAATATAGTCGGGAGAAAGCCCATTGATTGCCTTGTATATAAAGGATAATTTCTGCTCGTATCTTCTTACAGACAGTGGTACCCATCCACATTCACTATATAATTTGTCTAGTGAGACAGACCTGGTTAGTCCAGTGACTATCCTGGCTGCTTCATTCTGTAGTTTTTCTAGTGTGTTTGAGTTCTGTGTGGTACAATTGTCCCAAATAATTGCTGAGTATTCCAATATAGGTAAAACGTAAGAGAAGTGGATTTGGTTAAGTGCGACTCTGTGAAATGTGTATTTTAATTTGCCCATGATGCCAATGATTTTAGAAGCACTGTTCACAATGTTTTCAATGTGTTTGTTCCAGCGCCCGTTATTGCTTAGTGTTAGTCCGAGATGTCTGTGATCTGATACAAATGACACGGGAATTCCATCAAATTCGATAACTGGAGGATGTTCATATCGCTTAAGGGTAAATAAGAGCGCTTCGGTTTTCAAAGGGTTGAAATTTATTAACCACTGTTTTGACCAAGCTGACAAAATTTTTAAATCGTGGTTAATTATGCCTTCCAGATCTTGAATGGTAGATGCTGAGGAGAACAACGAGCTATCATCTGCAAAACGCCTAGTTAAACTTAAGAGGGAATCTGCTATATCGTTAACATAGATAAGAAATAGAAGAGGCCCTAGGACAGAGCCTTGAGGAACCCCTGCATTAACAGACAAAGAGCTTGAAACGCAAGATCTGATGACGACTCGTTGAGTTCTGTTAGAAAGATAGTCTGTGACACAGTTTAAAAGAGGTCCGCTTATGCCATATTGTTTCAGCTTGAATATTAGACCTTTGTGCCATACCCTGTCAAAGGCTTTGGACACGTCACAAAAGACCATACATGAATACTGATCGTTGTCGAAAGTTTGGCAGATGTGGTGATAAATATCAATAAGCTGATAAGTAGTTGAGTGATTTGGAAGGAAACCAGACTGATATTTGTAAAAGAGGTGGTTTTCGTGCAGGTGGTTGTAAATATGTTTGAATATTACGCGTTCCTGTAGTTTTCCAATGTTACTTAAAAGAGAAATAGGTCTATAGTTGGACGGAAGAGATTTGTCGTCTTTTTTTAACAGAGGTAGGACATTTGATTCTTTTAGAGAACTCGCAAACACACCTTCAGCAAATGACCTATTAAAAAGAATTGATAGTGGTAAAGAGATCTCTTTGGCAACTGGCTTTAACATTAGGTTACTTATTTTATCAATATATATAATTGATATAAATATCTGTGAATGGATTTCATATAATCCAGTGATAGTCACGTGGACATTAGCACTGAATAGCTACTTGCTTTTGGTAACTTTGTGTATTGTTCTGCGCTAATATTGGATTTTTTTTTTTTTACTATGATCTGTCGAAATAAAATCCCTAGAGGGCTTATTTTTTAATAGTCTATGTCTTTGTATCGCTGTACATCACGAAAACACGCTTATATAATTTCGACCCCGTTGAACCCCACTTTTATATAGTAAAACTGGGGTTTGCAAGTGTATACATTATTTTTTTATTCCTGCTCAAAAGCAAATATTGTGGGTACTCGTTAGAACCGCCTCGCTGAGGCGGTTCTAACGAGTATTCAAAATCTATGTTTTTGAGCAGAAATAAGAAAAATATCAAAAATTTTTCATCTTTAAATTTTCGATTTTCGGCGGTAAAGTTTATAATGAATTTGTATAGATATGTTTTCGTAATGATAACATAAGTGTATGCTGTCGATTTTAACAATAATTGCATATCTATTTTCAGGCTGGCATAGACGACTGAATGGCAAGCCTGGCGCAGCTCCACCCTTCTACCTTCTGGTGCGCCTGCTATCTGATGAAGCGCAGGTGTCCGTGCGAAATGTCCAGCTAGTCACAGAGATGCAGCTCTCCAGATACCAGCGACGCCAATATCGGACGATGCAGAAAGAGGTGTTTCAGCTGTGGCGACAATATGCAAGAGGGGAAATCTCCGCTACAGGTCTGCTGAAACAGCTCAGTACAAAATACAAGCCTGCTGTTTAAATGAAACGTTTGAACGGACATACATCGTGTGGTGTAATCAGTTTGGACATATTTTATTGTGGTGCTTTGATGTATTGAAGTTTGATTTTTCAAGACCAGTATTCCCATTACGAAAACAAGCCTATTCAAATATAATGAAAATATTACCACCATAAATGATAATTTCAAATATCTGCTCATACATAGATTTTGGGTACGCGTTAGAAGATCCCGGTCGAGAGTTTTCTTAGGATTACGCACAATCTGCTCGAACACATTCTTCGAAAACCCTCGACGAGGCGGTTCTAACGAGTAGCCACAATCTATGTTTTTGGGCGGATATAAAAAAATAATAATGTATACCCCTGTAAATCCCAGTTTTACTATTTATATACAAAAGTGGGTTTTAAGAGGGACAAATCCATATAGGCTTGCATCCGTGATGATTGTTTTTATTTAAGAGTTTGTTAGTTAAACGGTATAACAAATGTTTATAATTTAAGCAATAAAATTATATAAATAACTGAATTTATTTTTATTGTGCTACCTGTACATCCCGCTGTGTTTATACTCGCCGACATGTAACCTGTTTTGTCCGTGCAATGGGCACACCCCTAAACCTCACTTTATATAGAGAAACTCGGGTTTACGGGGGTATACATTATCTTTCTTTATTTATGCACCAATACATAGGTTGAGGGTACTCGTTAGAACAGCCTCAACGAAGTCGTTCCAACTAAAGTTTGAAGTATAAATAAGAAAAAAAAAAGAACAGAAAAAAACGGACGAAAGAAAAGTTGCCATTTTGGAGATGTGAAAAACGCACTATATTTCACGGTTGTGTTATCGTAAAGTAACAGTAATAAGGAATATGCAACATTTATGTTAGCCAACATTTATGTTTTGAGCATATATTAGAACAAATTATAATTGTATAACTACATTTTATTTGAAAATGAGCATGAAATGTAAGTTCTACAATTATATTTTTCTCGTTGTTTTCATTTACATATTTACATATGAAGTTCGTTATATGTTGAGCATGGTGTTATGTACCAATCACATCCCTCTGGAGCATAGATTGTTGGCACTCGTTTGAGCTGCTCCACAGGGATAGTTCTAACGAGCACCCATAAAGTACGTCTGGCTAAAGGCCTATGGGGGTCATACACATGAAAGACGCCATTTCGGCGCACGTGCGTAATGGCGTCATGCACACACTATGTATCGTCTTCGTCGTCGGGAAAAGGAGCAGGAGTCTGCATAGACTATAAAGTTGACTTGTATATATGTTTACTTAAGCCAAACTTAACCTAAAACAAATTTTATTTTTACTATGGTACGAGTTGACTTAGGTACGAGTTGACTAAGGTACAAGTTGACCAAACTCGGGTACGAGTTGACTAAGGTACGAGTTGAATTAGGTACGAGTTGACCAGAAACCCTACTACCTGCTACGATCTATTACCGGCAGTACAATCTGCGAGAGCAGTTGCAGATATAAATATTTCCTGTGCAGTTGCAGTTATATTTCTAAGCTTTCACGACACAGGTTGTCGCAGCATTACCGAGTAATCGCGCCGAGTACATATTTTGCGATTTGGAGGTTTGTACCATGATCAGCACAGTCATTTTGAGTTCGACACATCGTATTTTGACCTAACTAGAATTAGGGCACATTTTACCAAACAGATTATAGCCCCAGATTATTATATACCCAGAAAATGTCCCGTTTACTTTGTACAGAAGTTACGGGTCAATATTTTTCCATATTGCCCGTAGTCAAGTTCATATTGCCCGGAGATAAGGAGTCTCGTGCATAACAGGACTACTTTCAAATTTCTTAGTTTTGAATCTTAAAAATCGGCAGCCATCTTGTCGTGCGAATCGATTAAAAGAACGTAAAAGAAAACAAATATCGGCTTGGACAAACGACATGAAGTGCATATTATGCTAGCAAATATGACCTACCTGTAATCTGTAAAGACTTTAAAAAATTCTCTCCCAAAATCAGGATTACTTTGAAAGAAATAAAACTGACACTTCGGAAAAAACGGCGTCCTGCGTTGCGAAACGTCAATGTTTTTAATGACGTCACATCCACCAACGTTAACGTAATCTTCAAATTGGCGCCATTGGGCTTGGTTTTACAATGTGTAGGAAGCCACTTAGCGAGCTGCATTATTTTCAATTTCAAACTACTTGAAGATATATAAACTGATTTTACACTCAGAGTTCTATGCTAGGGAGTCTTGAATTCTAACAGACAGTTCCAGTTTTGGGTATATAATAAAAAGGTTATTGACTTTATATTGTGAAATATTCGGCACTCGTTCATATGGCGGAGACGCACTCGCAAGCTCGTGCGTCCTTCGCCATATGAACTCGTGCCGAATATTTCACAATATAAAGTCAATAACCTATAATTATTGACACTTCTGTGTCTCTTTTATAAGAATGGTGAAGATATATTGCCTGGAAACCCATAACTCCGTTACCTAAGGTTTAGCAATCCTGCTTTCAAATTTTTGTTGCAAGAATAATTTTCTGCAGGTATTTCTTAAACATTTGACTAAATGCCTATGAGAATCTCAAGATTTAAGGAAATAAACATCACTTCTATTTATTCTACAGCCGTCTAGAAATGCAGGGGGTGTTTGGGGCATGTTCTCATAACTCTGTTCACCCAAATTTATTTGATTATCATTAGTAATCAGATTCATTCTATGAATATTATACATGATGAGTATTTTATTTAGACTATGCACTATTCTAATTTGTTGATACTTTTTATTATCAGTCAAATACTTGTCACGGGTTAGAGCTTATTTTGGGGAACCCCTAAAATATTAAGCATTTTGTGACACATTTCGATTTCTGTGAAGGGTCACTCTGATCACCGCAAGACACCACATGACACCGCAAGACACCTCAAGACACTGCAGCACACCGCAAGACACATTTATTTGCTATATATTTTATAAATTTTAGCTTGAAAAATGTGTATTATGGAATTTTTTTATCTTTGATAGTACTTTTCATGGATATTTGTCTTATTTCTGTTCCACGATGGGTTGTGGGGTATACAAGTTAGAACGATATGAAAAACTGCACAAGTGAGCGAGACGGGGCACAGCATAGCCAAATTGGTGTCCCATCACGATAACAAGTACGTGAAACGAAGACCCCCTTAAACCCCTCTTTATATAGAGAAAAGTGGGGTTTACGGGGGTATACATTATCTGTCTGATTTTTTCTCAAAAGCATAGATTGTGGGTACTCGTTAGAACCGCCTCATTGAGGCTGTTCTAACGAGCACCCACATTCTATGTTGAAAGCAGAAATGATAAAGATGTTATCATTTTTAGCTAATATTTATCATTTTCTGACACCATGTTGAACGCCATTATTTCTTACGGACATGTTTTCCAAATGCACTCTTAACCCCAATTTATATAGAGAAAACTCGGGTCTACGGGGGTATAAATTAGTTTTCTTATTTCTGCTCAAATACATAAGTTGTTTTAGCCCCCGCCCACATGGGCTTGAAGAAATATATGGACTGCATGTTGCTTCCACGCAGAGCTGAATCCGGCCCGCACACTTGTACTGGTAAACCGCTTAGAGGATCTAAGCCTGTCCAGGAACCGCTGAGCGAGGCGGACCGTCCATGCTAATAAACCTTGTTGGTTTCATTGGGCGACAGGGCTTGAGATGTCATTTCATCTCAGTGTCGGGTAAAAGTCCCACAAAATTGGAAGCAACGTCTCCAAAATGACCTTTACAGTGTTGACGGGGACTTTAAACCTCAAATCATACAAACATAAGTTGTGGGTATCTGTAAGAACCCAATTTATATAGTGAGAACGGGGTTTTTCGTCGGTACACATTATGTTTCTTATCTCTGTTCCAAGACATAGGTTGTGGGTACACGTTAGAACGGCCTCAATCGAGCAGTTCTAACGAGCACACAAAATCTCTATTTGCAGTAAAAAGGGAAAACATCACGGGTTTCCATTAGAAAAGTAGCCATTTTGAAGATATGAAAAACTGCACACGTGAGCGAGGCGGGGCATAGCATTTCAACATAGCCTAATTGATGTCCTTCAACTCTGTGAGAAGTACACCACTCTAACCCCCACTTTATATAGAGAATACGGGGGTATACATTGGTATCAGGTGAACAAGTCCGTGGAATGAATACACCTCTAAACCCTACTTTATATGGAGAAAACTAGAGTTTGCGGGCAAGGTATACATTATTTTTCTTATTTCTGCTCCAAGACATAGGTTGTGGGTACCATCGAAAGGGCCGTTCTAACGAGCACCCACAATCTCTGTTTGTATTAAGAAAAAAAGAAGAGGAAAACATCACAGAAAATTGTGAAAAATCGCACTATGTCGCACAGCGCACAACTGAGTCTGAGTCTTCGCTTGTCGCACATAGTATTGCATTGTCTCGGCTTATATGAAATACTTATTTATATAGATTTGAATACTCTTTCCAATTCGTTCATTCATTCATTCATTTAATGACTTTACAATTCGGCATGTGTCTTTAATTATAACTTTGTATAATTTTGTCTGCTTAAATTGATATGCTGTTAATCCTTAATGGCATTTTGTTAAACAATGAATACCCGCCAATCCCATTTCAGGTGTGAAAATCTTCAATTAATAATCAACACGAACACTTTAATCGCGTGCCCAATTAACGAAGGTGCGAAAATCATTTAATATTAACAATGAAGAAAGAAAGAAAGAAAAAAAGGAACAAGAAGAAATATTGGATTTATCGTCATTTTGGATAGAATGTGAAATATCTTGTGATTGTATTCTTAGAACTGTACTTTTTGCTCTTTCCCTTACACTGCAAGTATAGATCGTGATATTAGTAAGTTGGCCAAAACAAATATATAACTGGCTGGGTCGTTAAATCTTTTTTTCATGTTTTTACTCAAAATCAAAGTCTTGTTGTGACCTGCAGTGTCTTTTTTGCATTAAAGGGTATTTCTTTTTCTATATTATGAAAATGAGTCCTGCGGTGACCTGCAGTGTCTTTATATGCATTATAGGGGTTTTTTTTTTAATTCTAATTTATGAGTAACACAAAGTAAATAAATGAGTCCTGCGGTGAACTACAGTGTCTTGCGGTCTTGCAGTGTCTTTTTATGCAATGTAGGGTACTTTTTATTTTATATGACGAGCAAAATGTATAAAATATATAGTAAATAAAGGTGTCTTGCGGTGTACTGCAGTGTCTTTTATGCATTATAGGGCATTTGCTTATTCTATTGTATGAGTAACACAAAGTAAATAAATGAGTCCTGCGGTGAACTACAGTGTCTTGCTATCTTGCAGTGTCTTTTTTTTGCAATGAAATATATAGTAAATAAAGGTGTCTTGCGGTGTCCTGCAGTGTCTTGCGGTGTTCAGAAGGACCGTTCTGTGAATAAAATTAGAAGTCAAAACTGATATTCTTCAAAACAGGTTGAAATGTAAGTTATTAACTACAAATTCTGAAGTGTGATAACTGTAAGAATGATTCCTTTTCATATTACTAAAAGAGGAGGGTGAACAGAGATATGAGACTGAACAGAGATATGAGAAAATGGGGAAGGTATAATTTGAGGACTTTTACTAGAGGACCGGAGGACTGAGGACCAAGTCCTCTAGAGGACCAGGGGTATAATTTGAGGACCAAATACAGGAGGACCAGTGCTTTAATCAGCTATATAATGGCTATGATAATTGAAGATATTTACTGTTTATTGGAAATGACATCTGCTGGTATGGTATATCACCTCATGGGCATATATACAGAAAAAAAGGAAAAAAGAAATATTAAAATAAAAAAATAAGGAAACTGATGTTTACCTGTATAAACCCCATTTTTCTCCGTAAAAAGTGTGGTTAATAAGGGTGTTCATTACATCCACGTAAAAAACTAGTAGGTAGAAGGGTAACAAACTGGACAGCTGTTGTGTTCAATATATTCATGTTTTAACACATTTTGTACTGAATGAAATCTTCCACCTTATATATAGCACAAGTCCATTTCAAAATTTATTTGGAAAATGGCTGAACTTTCTGCAAACAGTGTAGGCTCTGATCAGGCACTCCAGTATGTGGCATCTGATCTGGGCCTGCACTGTTTGCTAATAACCGGTTTTGGGATTTCTGAAATGGGTTAATGTGCACAATTATTCCGGAAAGACATTATAGTATAACTTTATAAAACACAGCATTGATAAAACATCAGAATATAGAACTTCAAAATCTGTAGCTGAACATTATAATTAACAACAATCACGGTAATTAAATTAATTGATATAACCATTTTCTTGCAAAACTTCTCTGAAGACTTTAGTTTTGTTTGTTTGATTTGAGGTTTCACGTCCCAGTCAACACCGAAGACTTTAGTACACCTCTGATTAACGATCAGCTCAATATGAGTGAAATAATATTGAAATGGCCATAACCCATTGCCCAGAACCTTATAGTATAGCAGGAGCTTCTTTTGTTGAATGTTGTGTGAGATAATCAGCATCAATGTAGCACCATGTCCATGCAATAGAAAATTCACTTCAGTGAAGTACCAGTGGGTATTTATCAAAGATAAGCCAAATTATGGCTAAGGAAATATGTTAAGTGTGTCTCAGTGAAGTGGTCCTGACGATACAACACAATTTATGGAGCAGAAAGTTCATCTTGCAGTTAGTGATTATATCAAGTATGTAGAAAATAGAGAAATTCTAATTTCAACTAAAAATTTTAAATAAGAGTAACAGGATGCCAAAAATTTGTTTCATATAATTCTATGGTGAAAAATTTCTGAGTATAAAAGGGTGTAGCTCCAGATAAGTCATCTGATCAGGATTTTCACTGTTCATCTTGCAGTTTGTGAATTTAACAGATAGATTATATCAAGCATATAGAAAGTGGAGAAATTCTAATTGCAACAAAACATTTTTAAAGAGTAACAAGATGAAAAAAAACATAATATTTGCAACTCCGTGTAATGAACACCCCTCTTAACCCCACTTTATATAGGAAAAACTGGGGTTTAGAAGGGTATACATTATTTTTCTTATTTCTGCTCCAAAACATAGGTTGTGAGTAGTCATTTGAACCGCCTCATTTAGGTGGTTCTAAGAAGCACCCACAACCTATGTTTGGAGTATTAATAAGAAAAATATCACGTTTTCATCAGGAAAAATACCATTATGGAAACATGTAAGAATGCTCTATGTCATATGGAAATGTTATCTTAATGATATTTCATATAATTCTAGGGTGAAAATTTCTGAGCATAGCAACATTGTAGCTCCAGATAAACCATCTGATCAGTATCTTCACTGTCCATCACGCAGTTTGTGAATTTAATATATAGATTATATAAGTATTTTGAAAGTACTTACTGTAGAGAATTTTCTAATTTCAAGTGAACATTTTTGAAAGAGTAACAAGATGCCATCAGATCAGGATCTTCACTGTTCATCGTGCAGTTTGTGAATTAAAAGCAACAACAACAAAAAAAAAGTTAAAAAAAAAAAAAACAACAGATAGATAATATCAAGTATATAGAAAGTACAGAAAATCTAATTTCAACCAAATATTTTTATCAGAGTAACAAGATGTCAAAAATATATTTCAAAAAAATTCTATGGTGAAAAATTTCCTGAGCATAATAACATGTTTTTCCTTTTATTTATTTTATTTTACTATTTCTTTTTTTCCTTTTTTCTGTATATATGCCCATGAGGTGATATACCATACCAGCAGGTGTTATTTCCAATAAACAGTAATTATCTTCAATTATCATAGCCATTATATAGCTGATAAAAGCACTGGTCCTCCTGTATTTGGTCCTCAAATTATACCCCTGGTCCTCTAGAGGACTTGGTCCTCAGTCCTCTGGTCCTCCAGTAAAAGTCCTCAAATTATACCTTCCCAAGAAAATGGGATATGCCCTTATCCAAGGAAGTCACAACACATCTCAATCATGTTGAGAGTTCATTTTGTGTTTGACATCCTGTTTGGAGTGTCTTGCTTGCAAGCCGCTGTTGGCAACACGTTTGACCACACTTCTTAACAGCTGAGAACGGACCTACAGGAAATTCCAGCCACTTTCTTCCCAGTTTATGCGGACTTCAATGGAACAACAACCTTAATTATGTTCCCCACTTGTGCACTGTTTTATTTTTAAAGAAATCTTTCAGGTTTAGAGATTTTGCTAGATCAAACAAACTTTATTATTTGTACATATTTGCAGTCATCATAGGTAATGCAGGGCTCAAGCTGGAGGGCGACTCAGGCGAGGATGTCCCCCTGTTGGTGCTCACTTCGCAGACTTTGGGGATGAAAGCGAAATAAACTTCGCCCGTATATTTGTACTGTTAGCTCGTGCCAAAGTCCGGGTGCAGACATACTTTGTTATGTACTGTGGTATACAGCAATAAGATTATTGTCACCGCTCACATTGACACTGCATTAGGATTTAATACATGTTAAATATAGATGGTTTATTTGTTTTGCCATTGATTTGTTTGTACATTACTTTTGCATCCATCATTCGTTTTCATTTTTTTTTGTTTACGGACAACAACAAAAGTAGGTAGCAATTTTTTATTTTGTAAGTGAAAATAATTATTACTTGCTGGTAGATATTCAGTAATTATGCAAATTCATTAAAAAATAACAACTGATTTTCATCTAGCGAAGTTGTTCCCCTTGTTTCTATAGTCTGTTTCAAAATACAGTTGTGACAGGAACTTAGTGAAATGCATTAATTTTAACTATCTAACTATTACACAGAAACCTCTTTACTTTATAACACCATTCATTATAACATGTTTTGAATATAACACAAGTTACAGCTTGCCCAAATACAGTAAAATTACTATATTAAGACCACATTTGGGACAGGTCAAAAGTGGTCTTTAAGACCACTTTTGAACAGTCCCAAAAGTGGTCTATGGCTAGGGGTCACTGTATGCAGAAAACACAAAGAAAGAATAACTGCAGCCTACCAAAGAAGCTTTTCAAAGCAGAATTAGTCTTCTTTTTAGGTGGTCTTAATAGTGGAATTTCACTGTATTTCTAAATTATTACCAAAACTACCATTAGTTGTCAGCTGTTAATGTTTGTTGGACTAACAATACTGATACAAATAGGATAGAGAGTAGAATGAAGTAATCAGCCTAGATTCATCAATTCAGTGCTTAGATTTTTATTTTTCAAACTGTTAAGAGAAGACAACTTTCATAAGTCACCAAAATTCTTCTTTATGACCCCAAGCTTCTTCATCTTAAATAATTAGGCCGCAGGACTTGAGATGTCATTACATCTCAATGGTAGGTAAAAGTCCCACACAATTGGAAGCAGCATCTTCAAAACATTTTTAGTGTTGACTGTTGACAAGGCTGCTAAACCTCAAATCAAACAAAACATATCTTCATCTTTAAAGGCAAATCCCACTCGTGGTCATTATCAAAATATCACATATCATTGATACCCCTATAAAACCCACTTTTCTCCAAATAGGGGTTTACAGGAGAACTCATTACATTGTTTTTGTCTGGCGTTAAGCCGCATCCACTTCTCCCTAGACCCAGAAAACTTCTCCCTATTTTCCCAGGAGGGAGAATTCACTTCTCTCAGATTTTTTTGGGCTAGCTTGGGCCCTGTAATTCATGTGATATTGAAACAAATCCTGGTCCGAATTCCCGGAATGACAGTACACATTTCCCTTGTGGGCTCTGTCTTAAAAGTGTTGGTTGCGAAGACCGAGGAATTTTCTGTGATACGTGTAACGTCTGGTACCACATAAGCTGTCAAGGCATGTCACCAACTATGTATAGCCTTTATAATAAATCATCGAATACAAATGTTGCATGGGATTGCATGAACTGTGGAATGCCAAACTTTTCCACATCTCTGTTTGACACTTCAACTTCCATAGATACCTGTAATCAGTTCGATCCTTTAATATCCCTGTCCGAGCCTGACAGCTCGATACCAGTCAATATTGGCCCACCCACTGCAGCTTCTTCGCCCATCGTGAAGCAGTCTAAAGAAGCTAAACCAAAGACCAAAAAGACGGTCCTTAATCATCCCCTCAGAATATTGATTATGAATTAACAGTCAATAAAGAATAAAAAGGCTGAAATTCAAACTATTATCGACTCGGCAAAACCAGACATCATTTTGGGCAATGAGTCATGGTTAACCCCAGAGTTAAAAAAACTCGGAAATTTTCCCAGAATCATTTGAAGCAATCCGGAAAGACAGAGTTGGGGATGCACATGGTGGTGTCTTTGTAGCTTTTAAGCGAGACCTACTCTACACTGAATCTCCGGAATTGGACACCAGCTGTGAACCAGTTTGGTGTAAATTGAACATTTTTGGATGTAGGACTCTGTACCTTGGCTCTTTTTACCGCCCACCAGATCAGATTGATCCAGAATATCTTGAGGCTTTCAATTCATCTCTGTCTAGGATAATGTCAAATGCAAATGCTAAAATTTTGGTTGGTGGAGACTTCAATTGTGGAGATATAGAATGGAGCAATATGCTTGTACCCCATAGGGTATCTAAAAGGTAGACGCAGCAACAACTTTTGGACATAATTAAAGATCACTGCCTGACCCATTAGACCCAAGTAGTAAACATACACACCCGGCAAGATAAAACCCTTCATTTATTAGTTACGAATTCTCCATCCCCTGCTGTTGTTGTTGTATATCTATAATCCCCTGTTAGTCGAATTAAGGGGATGCCCCCGACCGGCAAGGCTGATCACGATATAGTCCTTGTTGAATATGATATAAAATAGAAGTGGAGGCAATGATCAGGAATCGATACAATCAACCCACAGCTCCCATCAGAGACACCAAAGGGAAAGACACACAAACATGAAACAACAGACCCTAATGGAAACACCAACAGCGGAAAGCCAAAAGGACAGTTACTTTCCCACAAAATTGCCAATAGGCTATCCAAATAAAATAACATAAGCGACACAAACACCCAAGACAAACTATCACAAAAATAAACCGCGACAGAAGAACTGCCTTGGAACGGTCAGCGGAAACGAATTCCACTGGGTGGCTTTAATCGATTTTATGTGGCCACAATCCTCGCCCTTACTTCCGTTGCGAAAAAAGCTAAACGAATCAACAAGCCCCACGTAAAATATATTTATACATACATACCGATATGTATGGTCTGCACGTGAGGATATGGATGGTCTGCAAGACCATATGGTTTGCAGACCGTATGGCGCGATTTAAGGATTCGTTCCTTTCCTCTGACCTCTCATGCCTGTCTGTTAACGACATGTGGGTCAGTTTTAAGTCTGAATTAATCACGCCAATGGAAAGGTTTATTCCAACAAAAATGACCAAAACCAAGTATAGTGCACCATGATCAAACACCTCATTAGAAGTCGTAATAGGATGTATTTTTGTGCTCGTAAGTCTAGCAGCCCTGACATTAAGAACCATTGCAAACGGTTCAGAGCACACATACAAAAGCATGTTTCCAGCATATTTACCTTTGAAGATGACCACATAGATCCCTTATAGCCCCCAGAAGAATGGTAAGGTTAAAAAGTTTTGGTCATTTGTAAAGTCCCTAAAAAAGGATGCATTTGGGATCGCTTCGCTAAGGGAAAACGGAATTCTGAAAACAGACTCGCGCGATAAGGCTAATATATGCAACAAACAGTTTTAGTCTGTATTTATGCGAGAAACTGATGGTGAGCTACCATCCAAAGGTAATAGTCCGTTCCCTACTATGGAAGACATAACAGTTGACCCCAAGGGGGTCGCTAAACTGTTGGGTAAGCTCAAAATACATAAGGCATCTGGGCCAGATGGCCTGACTGCCAGGGTGCTTAAGGAATGTAGTGCTGAAAGTTCTCCTGTGCTGTGAAAAAAAGAGAAAGTAAAAACATGATATGAGAGAGTCTGTGTCAAGATGATAGGTTAAAATATAGATTGACAAGAGGTTGAGACATAAAAATGATTGACATGGGCGGGTCAACCTTAAAAGGACTGAAGTATGCAGTCGGGCTTAAAAGGCTAAAACAGTTTAAAAACAGGCATATCTGTCTAGGGCTTGGGGAACTGCAACTATCAAATCTCTGCCTTGAATATGTCAAGACTTGGACACGTCACAGCTTTCTCTGGGAGGGCATTCCACTGAACAATGGTCAGTGGAAAGAAAAAAAAACTTGTTTGTATCCTTGCCAGTATGAATTTGACAAAATGTCATCCAATGGCAATACTTTGAAATCCTATAACTCCGGGGCTGGATATAATCAGGAAGGGACACAGTCACAAGGCCATTGACAATCTTGTAGAAAAAACAAAGACGTGCCACTGAACGTCTTTCTTCAAGGGATTGCCAGTCTAACTTGTGCAACAATGAAGAGACACTAGTTGTTCTGGCATAGTCATTCATGGTCCAACGGGCCGCACGTTTTTGGACCATTTCAACCTTATGGGTGTTCCTTTTGATATGGGGTCCCATTGGCTGAAGCATACTCCAGCTGGGGACGTACAAGAGTATGGTAGGCCATTTCCCGGACTTTGGGGGACTTTGTTATTACATTTCTCTTTATAAAGCCGAGAGACCCTTTTGCGTTTTCTGTAACTCTGTCCATGTGAGTGTTCCAGTTAAGGTTGTTGGAAATGTCCACCCCATAGTACGTGGCACTAGTGACCATCTCCAGGACCTGGCCATGAAGTATATACTCTGAATTTCAGTGGGGGGGGGGGGGGGGGGGGGGGGGCTTGAAGTAGTCACCCATATGGCATGACACTTGGAGGCACAGAGGCCTGTTTAAAGCGTTTTGAAAGGAAATATGATATAGACAAGGGCACCATCGGGAAAATATGACCAGTCGTGAATGAAGTTGGTGGCAGTTTGTAACACACAAGTCAAGACCCATGTCACACATGTAGATAACTCATTTATGTATACAATAGTACCTGCTGTCTCTAATCTACGGTAGTCTTCACAATATGGAGCAACGCCACACAGAATGTCCAGAATTGCTCAAAAATGATCTCGTGTAGCTAAGCCTGTCCTCTCGCTTCCCAAGAGATTCCAAAGTTTTCTGGGGCACACCACAAAGAAAATTTATAACCATGTCCAGTATTCTACAAAACTGGAGCCCACTCCAAAGATTCACCGTTAACAACAACGCGCTGTTTTCTGTACCAAAGAAAGGAATCTATCCATTTGAGGATCTCCCCACCCCCAATTCCATAACCAAATAACTTAGATTTAAGTAGTTCATGAGGAGGGGTGTCAAAGCCTTCTCGAAGTCCAGAATAAATGTTTCCACCTGTCCTCCTTTGTCCAAGATTTTTGCCCAGTCATTAATAACTGTGCTCAGCTGAGTTTCACAACTATGCCTTTTCCTAAACGCATGTTGTCTGTCTGACAAAAGTTTATGTTCATCCAAGTGGGCCATTATGTTTGAGCAGACTATATGTTCAAGCAATTCACACAGAACACAAGTTAGGGACACAGTGTCTCTTTTATAAATATGATGAAGAAAATATCTTGGTACACCTCAACCTCTTTATAACACTATTGTTGGTGTCCAAAGCAGAAACCGTGTGAGTTAAACAACCGTGTTATATCCAAACAAAAATGTATAGATTATATAGAAAAATGACCATAAATGGTCATTTTTCTATATAATTTATATATTTTTGGGATCCATCTTGAAACCGTGTTATATCCAAAACCGTGTTATAATGAACCGTGTTATAATGAGGTTCTGGTGTATCAGTATCATCCACTGGCACTTGAGCCTCAAAGCTTGAATATATTGGTCGGATACACCACCTGTAGATCTATATCAGTAAACTTCAAAATGTATGTCTTGGCGTTGGGGTACGCAAACAATGTTGTGTAGTACACTTGTCCGGGTTGATCACACCCGGTGTGAGACCATGAGATTTATCATACGAGAGCTTCAGTTTCTAGATGGCTATTTAACGTCACTACAGCTGGTGTGTGGGAATGTGTGGCGGCCGTAAAAAGTCTCCCTGTCCTACATCATAGTTTAATTGATATTTTCTTGTCCTTTGGGATCATAGATTCCATTGTGGAATTTTGAAAATATTTTGAGGGTCACTGATGAGGCCTAATTGGCCGAAACTAGCAAGTCTGGCCCAGAAAACATGTACACTCTATATTTTCTAGTTTTATGCTGTATTCCTTGATTCCAAAGGATAACCCTTTTGTGGAACATATTTAACGTCACTATAGCTGATGTGTGGGAATGTGTGGCGGCCGTAACAAGTCTCCTTGCCCTACATCATTAGTAGTTTATATTTTCTTGTCCTTTGGGATCATTGATTCCATTGTGGAATTTTGAAAATATTTTGAGGGTCACTGATGAGGCCTGATTGGCCGAAACTAGCTAGTCTGGCACAGAAAACATGTACACTCCATATTTTCCAGTTTTATGGTGTATTCCTTGCTTCCAAAAGATAACCCTTTTATAGAACATATTTTCTGTCAGTGTGCATCTCACAAATTTTTGTATAGATCAGTCCAATGGTAACATTCACTTATTTCTGATATGTTCTCAGTAGTATCGGCCTTTCTGTATCACTCATAGCACTCTCGAAATAATAAAGCGTGTCAATCAGAATTGTTTGTTTGTTATCATTGTGATACACAGTTAAGACAAGACTGTCAATTTTTCTCCTGTATTAAAGGTGACTTTCTCAAAGTTGTGGTCTATATCCGTAGATTGAGTAAGGACTCCACTATTGAACGATAGTCGGGTAAAAGGAAATAATTTGTTTGAGTTAGGAAAAATGTGTCGGAGATAACCAATTTAGAGTTCAAGACCATGTCCATATTTATACATAGCTATGAGGAGCTATCAGTAGGAAATTGATATTTTTCTTTGTTTTCATACATTTTGATATACAGGTAGGGTATTTTATCACTTTATTCAAGTTTTGAGGCTCAAGTGTCAGTGTTAAGAATCAAACTAAAAATTCTGAAAAAAAAATACTTAAAACATTTTAGCAAAGATAATAACTTGCAGTTTGGTTGTTTTCCTGGGTAGAAATGGTTCCATTTTATTGTTTATACTTGAAAATTAGGTATCTGAAAAGTTGGTCCGGTCACTAGACGTATTATAGATCAGTAGAAGGTATTATAGGTCACTACCGATTATAGCGTGCAGTTATTTGAGCCCCTTTATTAGGTTACTAGAATGGCCGATTGCGGTAAAAAGTTTTTTTTGCAGGGGTATTCGTATTCATAACATGATGACTGATAACCTAGCATACTTGGTCTCTAAATTTCAGATCTGGTCCCCAAAGACAAGACATTTCAAGTTCTGGTATGATGGGGGAAACCAATGGCACAGCCACCACAAACAAGAGAGAGAAAGAAGCCCCAGATATATCGTATGTTAAATCAACCATTCTAGTGCACACATTTCATGAGAAGATAATGGACACTGGTGTTTATTTCCAAGTCATCAAATTACAAGACAGTTTCCATCTATGGATTGGCAAGTCAAAACAATTTGGAGATCTTGCTGTTGCCATGACAATGAAAAACAAAACACCAAGTTCCTCAGTTTTGATTGGTCATTCTGATTCCTACACAGTTTTAATGGCGCAAAGATTAAGTAAAACCACAGGAAAACAAGTGTTTGTTAGTGGGGATATGAATTTTGACAGTTTAGAAATACCGCTTATAGAAAAAAGAATTGCAGAAGAAATTAAGAATTATCCAGACAAGTTTTAACCTTTACCACTCTCTGGACTAATTCAGCAGACGATACATTGTTGATATTGTTTCTTATATTTCCCAGAAAACAGGAGTTGACATATCATCCAAATTGTCTCCATAATTGCATGAAATGTAAAATCCTGTTTTCTGGGATATTTCAAAATGTCTTCTACTGAAAAATACCCAGCATGTAGAGCAATAAGGTCAATGTACAGTGCGACCTCCATTAAGCAGCCATACAGGGAAAACATCCAAATCTAGCTACTTAAAGAAGGTGGATGTTCAACAGAGGGAATTGTTTGAGAGATTATCTGACCTGATATAGACAGAAAAAATGAGTGATAACTGAGGCAGCTCAACAGCATGAACATCGGGGCTTGAAGAAATATTTGGGCTGCATGATGCTTCCACGCAGAGCTGAAACCAACCGCACACAAGGTCTGGTAAACCACTTAGAGAATCTAAGCGTGCCAAGGCAAAGCGGTGCGAGTCGGTCCGTCCACGCTTATAAACCCTATTGATTTCATTGGACGGCAGGGCTTGAGATGTCATTTTATCTCAGTGTCGGGTAAAAGTCCCACAAAATTGGAAGCAACGTCTCCAAAATGACCTATACAGTGTTGACGGGGACGTGAAACTCAAATCAAACAAACAAACAAATCAACAGCATGAAAAGTAGAATAAATTATGGAGAGGTGTCAGATGATCTGACACCTCTCCAGCATTTATTTTTCACAACTTATCTGATGCCTCTCCATCAATTATTTTTCACAACTAATCTGACACATCTCTGTTATTTATTTTTCACAACTCATCTGAAACTTCTCTATCATTTATTTTTCACAACTCATCTGACACCTGTCTGTCAATTATTTTTCACAACTGACGCATTACATTGGCCCAGTCCAGATTTTAGGTTACACGCAGCACTGACGTCACAGGGAGAAGACTAGCACTGCTATTGATAACTATTACCTGGATTTTGTACATGGTCAGTGGAGTCACACGAACAAAAGCAGACGGGAAGCTTCTTTACTTAGTAACTTTTGGAATATTGATAATCAGTCAACCCAACTTCCTTTAATATACATGTATCAAACAGGAAGAAGAGGGGTTTTCTCTCATCACTCAAAATTTATGAACTCATGATACAATGAAACTTCAATGACTTGAGCACTGATGGCTTGTTAACCATGGCTGAGTCAAACCTGTTCTTGTCTCCTTAGAGATACATGCATAGCAACAAATAGTTTTGTTTTTCTTTTTTGTGATAATTGAAGGACAGTTTTTGTAGATTCTCCATAAAAACTTATCTTGTGGGTATTCATTAGAACCGCCTCAGCAAGACAGTTCTAATGAATACCCACAAAATAGGTTTATATGGAGAAATAAGGAAAACTATTCTCCAATTATCAAAAAATACCAATCTTATCTGTTGCTATGGATCCAGCGAAATTCCTCTATTAAGACCACTTAAAATTAGGACTAATTCTGCTATTAAAAATTTATTTTGAAGGGTATACTTAATTTTTCTTTGTGTTTTCTGCCTACAATGTCCTCTGGTCAGGGACCACCTTTGGGGCTGTTCAGAAGTGGTCTTTAAGACCACTTTTGAACAGTCCCAAAGGTGGTCTTAATATAGGAATTTTACTGTATATGGATTTCCCATAAAGGTAACAAAGTAGAAGTAAAACAAAGATCAGGAATTGATACAATTAACTTACTCCATCCATAAAAGACACCAAAGGGAAAGAAATACAAACATTAAGCGACCAGACCATAATGGAAACCTAAACAAAGGAAGGCCATATGGACAGTTACTTTCCCACAAAATGGCCATATGGCCATCCAAAATTAAAAGACACAAGTGATACACACAGTAAGTAACAAACAACAACATAAATAAATCGCCACAGAAGAGCCGCCTTGGAACGGTCAGTGGAAGATTTCCACTGGGGGGCTTAAATCGATTTTACGTGGCCACAATCCTCGCCCTTACTTCCGTCGCGATTTAGACAAATAATTTGTTCAGTCTGCATGAAGGCCTCCTAACTCATCAGTGCAACATCTCCGTGAACACAGAAATCAAAGAACCACAGAGGTGAGACAACGGTGAGGACTCCACAGCAAGAAACCACTGAAATGCTGGAGCAAAAGAAAACCAACAGTTAGACTCCGATGAGCCCAACCAGAGACAGAGCATCAGGCACCAACCAACATTATCTCTTTAATTTTCAATAAGCCTTTACGTTGGAGCCGTCATAGAATCTGAGGCCTGACCCACCGGCGTGCAATTAAAGAGGGAAGCAAAGTCGCCAACCGTGATTGGGTTAACTACCATGCATGCAGTCTGTCGTATAATATCCATGTTGTACCCAATCTTTTTATATCGAAGAATGATTTTACGAAATTGGGTGCTGAAGTCATTGCGGTTATATATTTTTCTGAATTTATATACTAAGTCACCATAAAATTCGGGTCCATAAAAGCCCTTTTCTTATTTTATCTTAAAATGGATGTTATGTGTACTCATTGGAATCGCCTTGATGAGGCAATTCTAATGAGTAGGCACAACATGCCTATATTTTATAGGAGATCAAAAAGATATCCCACAGTTATCTTCATTATGCCTCCTGACCTGTAGATTAACCCTTAAGACGCCGAGAAAAACTACATCTGAAAATGTTCTCTGCTTATGTCGTCTGCTGAATTTTTTTGCAAACTTTTTAAAAATATTTTTGCATACAGGCAAACAGAGTGGGCCCAGATCAGACAGCTCCTACGGGAGCAGTCTGATCTGGGTTCATACTGTTTGCTCGGCCCAGATCAGACAGCCCCTTAAGGAGCAGTCTGATCTGGGTTCACACTCTTTGTAAGAAAAAAATACTTTAAGATAACCGGCAGACGGCAAAGCAGACGACTTACAGACAATTGTCGTGATTGGCACTTTATGGGTTAATCCTGTGACTCAAACTATGTCAAACAGAGTTTCATAATCCCCATTAAAACCCACTTTTTATAGAGAAAATTGGGGTTTATGGGTGTATACATTATTTTTTCTAATTTCTGCTCCAAACCATAGGTTGTGGGTACTCTTTAGAACCGCCTCAATGAGGCGGTTCTAACGAGCACCCACAACCTGTGTTTGCAGTATAAATAAGAAAAATATGGAGTAGCCATTTTCGAGATGTGAAAAAATGCACCCAGTCATATCTCAAGGACCAGTTTCAAGCTTTTAGAGAGGAAAGATATACTACTCTGTAATAATATAGACAAGGCCACCATCGGGAAAATATGACCAATCGTGTATGAAATTTTGACATCTCCTGGCTCTGGCAGCCATTGTTTTTGGAGCCTTTAGAAAGGAGCGATTTCATTGGTTAAAAACCTCAACAATTCAAATTGACCAATGAAAAAATAACCTAATGCTATTACATCATGATTTATTTACTCCTGTTCTGTAAATAAAAAAATGGCTGCCATAGCCAGAAAATGTCAAAGTTGTTATTGTTTTCAAGTTTTGGAGTAGTATTTTCACTTTTTTATTGAAATTATGGACACAGGTGATTGGTATTGGTGAAAGTATTGGACATGGATATAAATTTTCTTGGTGTTGTGCCCTGGAAAACTTTGGAATATCTTTGGAAGAGAGCAGACAGGCTTAGCTACACGTTTTCATTTTTGAGCAATTCTGGAGGTTCTGTATGGCGTTGCTCCATACCATGAAGACTAGATTAGACATAGCAGATACTATTGTATACATAAATGTGTTATCTACATGTGTGACACGATTTTTGACTTGTGTGTTACAAACTGCCAGAGCTACACAACTTCATTCACGATTGGTCATATTTTCCCGATGGGGCCCTTGTCTATATTATTATAGAGTAGTATATCTTTAAAAGCTTGAAACTGGTCCCTGTGAGTCATACAGGTGAGTTTAATAATATCTTAATGTTTAGTTATTGCAGCATAATCAATGACACACAGCAATGCCTATCAACTCGAAATTAGTTTTTATTTGCAAATTTGCAGAAATATTTATGAAGCAAACCTCACTTGTTTGACATTTTATGCAAATTGTCAGTGGTGCAATAGATTTATCTGTTATCCTGCTGATTAAATTAATTGAAACCACTCCCATTTCTGACTATCTACCAGTCATTTTACTTAATATAATATATTTCTTCAATTCACAAACAGAAGTACAATTTAATAGTGCTGAACCTGATCAGGTGGATCTTCACTGTTTTGAAAGATAGGGGTTGTCTTGTTCAGCAAGATAAGGGTTAACCAATTTTGTACCGACTAGAACTTTCTGGCTAATATCAGCAGGGATTAATTCTGAAATATCAGTTTATAGTCCATGAATCTTTAGAAGAACCAAACCTACATGTAAATCTGCCCCCGCCAATCGGGCCTTTGAGGAATAGATTGGGCTGCATGGCACACAGAGCCGAAACTGACCATACATGAGTATTGGTAAATCGCTATGAAGGACTAAGCCTGCCAGGCAACGTGATGTGAGTCAGACCGTCCAATGTGGTTTCATTGGAGAGCAGGGCTTGAGATGTCATATCATCTCAGTGTTGGGTAAAAGTCCCACAAATTGAAAGCAACAGCTCCAGAATAACCTTAACAGTGTTGATGGGGATTTTAAATAGAAGTGATCAGGAATCGATACAATTAACCCACAAGGAGACACCAAAAGGAAAGAAGCACAAACATGAAACAACTAGACACAAATGGAAACATCAATAGCGGAAAGCCAAAAGGACAGTTACTTTCCCACAAAATGGCCAATTGGCTACCCAAACCTAAATTCAAACAAAATCAAAGGTAAAGCTTTACCTAGCCATATTTTTAGCTCGCCTGTACGAAGTACAAGGAGAGCTATTGTTGTCACCTCGGATGGCGTGCACGTGTGCGTTTGCGTTCCCGTCACACTGCGTTAAAGTTTGTCAAATGCTTATATCTCAACAGTCACTCATCACAGACCACTCATATTTGGAACTTAAGTACCTGGGAGGGTCCTCTGATGTTCAAAGAGAACAGACCCATGGGTTCATGCCCCGGGGTGGGGCTAGGGGTCAAAATCTAGAACACCTTTGTAATTCTGTGTTAAAGTTTTTGAAATGCTTATATCTCAACAGTCACTCATCACAAAGCATTCATATTTACAACTTGGATACCTGGGAGTGTCTTCTGAGATTCCAAGACAACACACCCCTGGGTTCATGCCTGGGATTGGGGATGGGGTGGGGCTGGGGGTCAAAATCTAGGACACCTTTGTAATTTGTTGTATACCTTTCCATTATACTAACGAGTTATAGACACAATTGGTTATACATCAGCCAATCAAGTGACATTGGTTCAAGTGTAAAAGGGTGAAGGTCATGGTGACCTACATTTCACGGTCCAGTGATTTTGCCTTATATCTTGAAGTCTATTTGTTGGAGAAATGTCATACCTGGGATATTAGTTCCATGTGACTCCACGATTGACCTCAAAATATATTTAGGTCACTGTGACCTATATTTCATGGTTCAGCGATTTTGCCTATTATCTCGAATACTATTTGATGGAGAAATGTCATACCTGGATAATTAGTTCCATATGACCCAATAATTGACCGCAAAATATATCTAGGTCATGGTGACCTACATTTCACGGTCCAGTGATTTTGTCTATTATCTTTAATACTATTTGATGGAGAAATGTTATACCTGGGTTATTAAATGCAGGTGACCCCATTATTGACCTCAAAATATATCTAGGTCACTGTGACCTATATTTTATGGTTCAGCGATTTTGCCTATTATCTAGAATACTATTTGATGGAGAAATGTCATACCTGGATTATTAGTTCCATTTGACCCAATAATTGACCGCAAAATATATCTAGGTCATGGTGACCTACATTTCATGGTCCAGTGATTCTGTCTATTATCTTGAATACTATTTGATGGAGAAATGTTATACCTGGGTTATTAGTTGCATGTGACCCCATTATTGACCTCAAAATATATCTAGGTCAGTATGACCTATATTTCATGGTTCAGTGATTTTGCCTATTATCTTGAATACAATTTGATAGAGAAACGTCATACCTGGATTATTAGTTCCATGTGACTCTATAATTGACCGCAAAATATATCCAGGTCAGTGTGACCTATATTTCATGGTTTAGTGATTTTGCCTATTATCTTGAACACTATTTGATGGAGAAATGTCTTACCTGGATTATTTATTCCATGTGACCCCATGATTGAGCTTGAATTAATATCTAGGTCAGTGTGTCCTACATTTCATGGTTCAGTGATTTTTCCTATTATCTTGAATACTATTTGATGGAGAAATGTCTTACCTGGATAATTAGTTCCATGTGACCCGATGATTGACATGGAAATATATCTAGGTCCTTGTGACCTATTTTCATGGTTCAATGATTTTGCCTTATAATTCAGATACAATTTGATCCTGAAATGTAATATCTGGAATATATGCTCCGTGTGACCTGATTATTGATCTCAAATATATCAAGGTGAGTGTGACCTATATTTCATGGTTCATAAATTTTTCCTTATATCTTGAAGTCGCGAAACAGGCGAGCTATGCTGTCTAGCGACAGCTCTTGTTTCCTGGGCAGGCTTATACATGTACATAAACCGTTACATGCCTTTAACTGCCCCTCTTGAATCAGCAGATGAGAGAGAATGACCAATGAGAATATGTAATGATTTGAAATAATGTTCCTGACGGGTATCAAACCTGTGAACGCGTTATCACCAGTTTGACATGCACTAAACTGAGCCACCGAGGCCGGCAAGAATGCAAGCAAAACAAATTTCACAAGTGTTTAAATGAGCAAACAAGAGGACCTGAGGTCCTGATTGCTTCCCTAAACATCAAGAATTATTTGATCAATCTATTCCCCCATGCGAGTGAGCTTTACTTTGAGAAATCGATTGGGCTGCATTGTGCTTCCATGCAGAGCTGAAACCGACCGCAAACGAGTGCTGGTAAACCGCTTAGAAGGTCTAAACCTTGTTCAGGCATAGTGGTGCGAGTCGGACCGTCCCTGCACATTGTTTGGGTGGTATGGCTAGAGATTTCATTTCATCATCTCAGTGCCGGGTAAAGCCCCACAAAATAGGAAGCAACGTATCCAAAATGACACGAATAGTTAAACCTCTGTTCAAACAGACAAGTAATTTGCTGCAGAGGTTTCAATGCGGCATCTGATCTGGGTCTACAATGCCAATATCCCAAAATTGGGACGTTAGACATAAAGGGTTAAACATCAGTTATAAAATCTGTTACATTACAGTCAGCTTCACCTCCCCCGCCGATCGGGGCTTGGAGAAATAGATGGGCTGCATGCTGCTTCCACTCAGAGCTGAAACTGACCACACACGAGTACTTGTAAACCGCTTAGAGGAGCCGGCCCAGGCAAACTGATGCGCGTCAGACCGTCCAATGCATATAAGCCTTTCGGTTTCATTGGGTGGCAGGGCTTGAGATGTCATTTCATCTCAGTGTCGGGTAATTGGAAGCAGCGTCTCCAAAATGACCTAAATAGTGTTGACGGGGACGTTAAACTCCAATTCAAACAAACAAAAACTCAGTGTCTTTCATCTCGATGTCGGGTAAAAGTCCCACAAAATTGGAAGCAACGTCTCCAAAATGACTTGTACGCTGTTGACGGAGACGTTAAACCTCAAACCTCAAATAAAAAAAAAAAAAGTAGTGTACAAATCATGTAGATACTTGAGTTATGGAAATATTTCTCTAGGGATTCAAGGGAGTGATCCTTTCGATTTATTGAAGTTTCAATGTATATAATTACATGTAACCAATAAGATGGCAATCACAACAATTGTCGTGTGTTTTGTTTGTTGGTAGCTTTGAAAACCATATTTGCTAACAGTGTGGGCCCATATCCGACTGCTCCAAGAGAGCATTCTAATCAGGGTCGTGAAACTGTTTGCCTGTATACATGCAAAATATTTTTGAAAATTTCGCAAGAAGACGCAGCAGACGACATAAACAGAGGACATTTTTAGATGCAGTTTTTCATGGCATTTTAACCCATTTAGTACCAGAAACCCCAAAACGGGTAGCCTGGCAAACAGTGCAGGCCCAGATCAGACGCCGCAGAACGCGGCGTTTGATCAGGGCCTCCACTGTTTGCAAAAAGTTTAGCCATTTCCCAAACAAATATTGAAGACGTAACCTGACATCCCTAAATTTTGAAATGGACTCCTGCCATATATATGGAGGAAGATTCCATTTGGTACAAAAGGGTTACTGGGCTAATGGTATAGTTCGTTTGAAAGCAGCTCTTCTTGCAGAATTCATCATTATTCAGTCTTGCGCAAACATTTACATAATTAAGAATGCTCAAATTTGATACCTTCATTTCCCTGATAACAATTTAGATTATCGCCGAAAGGTTAAAGCATTTGTTTTTTCTCTCTCGTAATAGTTGATAACAATATAACATTTAATTTATTTAAATCTTAAATAAACATGGGTTTTGTTCGTAATACAAGAAATCTTCAATTTACAACATATATTAACAGCATTATGGAGGTAAACAGGTATTTTATGTGCATTTTTTCTTCATAAAATAAACTTTTTCGCCAATCAATGAAAGCTATTGGAGTAATTGTGTTAGGTTATAAACTAGCATTGATGCATTGGATAATAACAAAGTTCATAGATAGCTTTCTCTTTGATTCGGGGGGGGGGGGGGGGGGGGGGGGCATATAGTATTTGCCCTGTCTGTTTGTTTGTTTGTCTGTCTGTCCGTCACAAAAACTTTAACCTTGATCATAACTTCAAAAGTATTTGATCTAGCCCCATGAAACTTCACACACTAATACGCCATCACAAGGGCTACATTCTGACCAAGGGCCATAACTCTGTTGTCATTTTGGCTGAATTATCTCCCCTTGAAATTTTGCAAATACTCAGAAATTGGCTCCCACGGGGGCGTTGGTCACCTATAGTGACAGCTCTTGTTTTCTTTTCTTTTTTGGTTTGACGGCCCTTTCAAGATTCTTTCACTCATATCGAGCCGATCGTCAGAGGTGGGCGAAAACCGGAGTACCCGGAGAAAAACCACCTGACCTTCCGTTGCAGAACTTGGCGTCTCACATGTATAGATAGCTTTCATCATTGGTTACACATACATTACAGACCGATTTGTATCTAGTTAACCAGCTTTTCCAAAGGAAAGCTCTGGTTATTGAAGCGGGTGGGCGGACGGGCGTCAACATTACGTTTCCGGAGCATAACTCCGCAACCTTTTGAAATATTTAAATGATATTTTGGTGGTGAGTGCGGAGTGTCAAGTGCAAGAATTACAGCTCTGCTTATCTTCGTTTTTGAATTATCTCCCCTGATCAATATTTTTCGTTTCCGGAGCATAACTAGACAACCGTTTGGAATATTTCAATAATACTTGGCAGGATTTCAGAACACGTCATTGCGGAGTGTCGCGTGAAAGAATGACAACTTTGATTGTCTTCATTTTTATCCCCCCACCGAATAGGTTCGGGGGATATAGCGATCAGCCTGGCGTCCGTCCGTCCGTAGACGCAACCTTGTGATGGCTATAACTCCTATACCCTTTGAGATTCATTGGTGGTTCTTGGCACAATTGTTCACAGGGCTGAGACGGCGTGTCAGGCGTGTCATGCGCAAGAACCAGAACTCTGGATGCCATACTTTTTAGTTATCTCCCCTTTTAATAAAATAGAATGACTACTTTGTGATGGCCATAACTCCAATACCCTTTGAGATATATTGATGGTACCTGGCACAGTTGTTCACAAGGCTGAGACAGCGTGTCATGAACAAGACCCACAACTCTGGTTGTCATGGTTTTTTGCGTTATCTCCCCTTCCAATAAAATCGAGTGACTACCTTGTGATGACCATAACTCCAATACCCTTTCAGATATATTGATGATACCTGGCACAGTTGTTCACAAGGCCGAGATGGTGTGTCATGCACAAGAACCACAACTCTGGGTTTCATGGTTTTTTAGTTATCTCCCCTTCCAATTATAATATTGAATCACTACCTTGTGATGGCCACATCTCCAAGACTCTTTGAGATATATTGATGGTACTTGGTAAGCTGTATATGAGGTTAAGCAGGTGTGTCACATGCAAGAACCACAATTCTTGGTGCCCTGGTTTTTAGCTCACCAGAGCCGAAGGCTCCGGGGGAGCTTTTAGGATAGGCAATTGTCCGTCGTCGTCGGCGTCGGCGTCGTCGTCGTCTGCGTCTGCGTCGTCAACACTTTCAAACGACATCTCCTCTGAAGCCACTGGGCCGATTGAGTCCAAATTTCATCTGTCGCATCCTTGGGTTGGGGGATTGAAAGTTTGTGTTTTTTATGAAATTCGGCTCATTGGTTTGGTTGCTATGGCAACTTAGAGTTTCCATAGACTTATAATGGGGAAAATTGAAAAATGGCATTTACTGCCAAGCCAATGCAGATATTTTGACAAAACTTTCATAGAAATATTCCTTAGGCAATCTACTATCTGCCATATGATTTTAGGCCTACTGCTCATTTGTATTGGTTGCCATGGAAACCAAAATGAAAAAATAGAAAAAAAAAAAATACTTAAAAAATCATCTCCTCAGAAACCGTATGCTCTATGAGGCTGAAAGTTTATGGAAATATTCACCATATTTGCCTTTACAGGTTTTGTGTTTTTAGCTCACCAGAGCCGAAGGCTCCGGGGGAGCTTTTAGGATAGGCAGTTGTCCGTCGTCGTCTGCGTCGTCGTCGTCGTCGTCGTCGTCGTCGTCTGCGTCTGCGTCTGCGTCGTCAACACTTTCAAACGACATCTCCTCTGAAACCACTGGGTCGATTGGGCCCAAATTTTATCTGTAGCATGCTTGGGTTGGGGGATTAAAAGTTTGTGTTTTTTATGAAAATCGGCTTTTCAGTTTGGTTGCTATAGCAACTTAGAGCTCCCATAGACTTATAATGGGGAAAATTGAAAAATGGCATTAACTGCCAAGCCTTTGCAGATATTGGAACAAAACTTTCATATAAATGTTCCTTAAGCAATCTAGTATCTACCATATGATTTTAGGCCTACTGCTCAATTTTAATGGTTGCCATGGAAACCAAAATGCAAAAAATAGAAAAAAAAATACTTAAAAAATCATCTCCTCAGAAACCGTATGCTCTATGAGGCTGAAAGTTTATGGAAATATTCACCATATTTGCCTTTACAGGTTTTATGTTTTTTATGAAATTCGGCTCTTTAGTTTGGTTGCTATGGCAACTTAGATTTTCCATAGACTTATAATGGGGAAAATTGAAAAATGGCATTAACTACAAAGCCTTTGCAGATATTTTGACAAAACTTTCATAGAAATGTTCCTTGAGTAAACTTCTCTCAGCCATATGCTTTTATGTCAACCTGGGGGTCCAGCAGGTTGTGCCGGGGCCATGCCCCGCCCCCAGTACTTCATAAAATGACCTATATCTCAGAAACCTTACAGATCCCCACCCCTAAACCATATATATTCTTGTTCCTATTGATAAGACGCATTCAGTGACACCAACCTGGAGGTCCTCCGGGATGTGCCAAGGCCATGCCCCACCCCCTCCACTTCATAAAAGGCCCAATATCTCGGAAACCATTCAGATCCCCACCCCTGAACCCTATATACTCTTGTTCCTTATGATAAAACGCATTCAGTGACATCAAACTGGGGGTCCCCCGGGATGCCCCGGGGCCATGTCTCGCCCCTCCATTTCATAAAAGGCCCAATATCTCGGAAACCTTACAGATCCCCACCCCTAAACCATATATATTCTTGCTCCTTATGATAAGACGCATTCATTGACCCCAAATTGGGGGTCTTCCGGGGTGCGCCGGAACCATGCCCCACCCCTTCACTTCACAAAAGGCCATATATCTCAGAAACTGTTCAGATCCCCACCCCTAAACCATATATGTTCTTGTTCATTATGATGAGACACATTCAGTGACACCAACCTGGGGGTCCCCAGGGATGTGCTGGGGCCATGCCCCACCCCCTCCATTTCATAATATCACAATATCTCGGAAACCTTACAGATCCCCACCCCTAAACCATATATATTCTTGTTCCTTATGATCAGACACTTTCATTGACACCAACCTGGGGGTCTCCCTGGGCCTGTCCCCACCCCTGCACTTCACAAAAGGCCTTATATCTCAGAAACTGTTCAGAGCCCCACCCCTAAACCATATATTTTCATCTTCCTTATGGTAAGGCACATTCATTGACACCAGCTTGTGAGTCCCCGGGGCATGCCCGGGCCTTGCTCCACCGCTTGACTTCATTAAAAGCCACATATCTCAGAAATAGTTCAGATCCCCACCCCTAAACCATATATATTCTTGTTCCTTATGATAAGACTCATTCAGTCACACCAACTTGGGGGTCTCTTTGTGCTGAGGCAATGTGCCCCGCCCTTCCACTTCATAAAAGGCCATATATTTCAGAAACCATTCAAATCCCCACCCCATATTCATATATGTTCTTGTTCCTTATTATTAGCACACCTACTGTAGGGGTGTCCGCAGGGGCCAGTCCTCTCCTTTATCACTTCATGAAAGGATATCTTGGAAACCGTTCAGATTCCCACCCCTAAACCATATATATACTTGGTCCTTATGATGAGACACATTTAGGGACAACAATCTTGGGCTTTCCTTGGAACGACAGGGCATGCCCCAACCCCTCCACTTTTATCTCCAGCCATGAAGATCCCCACTGCTAAACCATATATATTCTTGTTCTTTGTGATAAGACACATTTAGTGATACCAACCAGGGCTCGATTGGGTCCATGCCCCACCCCCTCTACTTCATAAAAAGCCTAATGTTTCATATACTGAGTCCACATTGATGCTCATTTGGATATGGGGGTTCATTTGGCAGATTAAAATGATATCATGTTAAAATACATGGCTGCAATTTGGCAGTGCCCACCTGAGCTCTGGTGAGCATAGTGGCCCATGGGCCTCTTGTTTATGAAATTCGGCTCATTAGTTTGGTTGCTATGGCAACTTAGATTTTCCATAGACTTATAATGGGGAAAATTGAAAAATGGCATTAACTACAAAGCCTTTGCAGATATTTTGACAAAACTTTCATAGAAATGTTCCTGTAGTAAACTTCTCTCAGCCATATGCTTTTATGTCAACCTGGGGGTCCAGTAGGTTGTGCCGGGGCCATACCCCGCCCCCAGTACTTCATAAAAGGACTTATATCTCAGAAACCTTACAGATCCCCACCCCTAAACCATATATATTCTTGTTCCTATTGATAAGACGCATTCAGTGACACCAACCTGGAGGTCCTCCGGGATGTGCCGAGGCCATGCCCCAACCCCTCCACTTCATAAAAGGCCCAATATCTCGGAAACCATTCAGATCCCCACCCGTGAACCCTATATACTCTTGTTCCTATTGATAAGACGCATTCAGTGACATCAAACTGGGGGTCCATCGGGATGCGCCGGGGCCATGTCCCGCCCCTCCATTTCATAAAAGGCCCAATATCTCGGAAACCTTACAGATCCCCACCCCTAAACCATATATATTCTTGCTCCTTATGATAAGACGCATTCATTGACCCCAAATTGGGGGTCTTCCGGGGTGCGCCGGAGCCATGCCCCACCCCTTCACTTCACAAAAGGCCATATATCTCAGAAACTGTTCAGATCCCCACCCCTAAACCATATATGTTCTTGTTCATTATGATGAGACACATTCAGTGACACCAACCTGGGGGTCCCCAGGGATGTGCTGGGGCAATGCCCCACCCCCTCCATTTCATAATATCACAATATCTCGGAAACCTTACAGATCCCCACCCCTAAACCATATATATTCTTGTACCTTATGATAAGACACTTTCATTGACACCAACCTGGGGGTCTCCCTGGGCCTTGCCCCACCCCTGCACTTCACAAAAGGCCTTATATCTCAGAAACTGTTCAGAGCCCCACCCCTAAACCATATATATTCATCTTCCTTATGATAAGGCACATTCATTGACACCAGCTTGTGAGTCCCCGGGGCATGCCCGGGCCTTGCTCCACCGCTTGACTTCATTAAAAGCCACATATCTCAGAAATAGTTCAGATCCCCACCCCTAAACCATATATATTCTTGTTCCTTATAAGACTCATTCAGTCACACCAACTTGGGGGTCTCTTTGTGCTGAGGCAATGTGCCCCGCCCTTCCACTTCATAAAAGGCCATATATTTCAGAAACCATTCAAATCCCCACCCCATATTCATATATGTTCTTGTTCCTTATTATTAGCACACCTACTGTAGGGGTGTTTGCAGGGGCCAGTCCTCTCCTTTCCACTTCATGAAAGGATATCTTGGAAACCGTTCAGATTCCCACCCCTAAACCATATATATACTTGGTCCTTATGATGAGACACATTTAGGGACAACAATCTTGGGCTTTCCTTGGAACGACAGAGCATGCTCCAACCCCTCCACTTATATCTTCAGCCTTGCAGATCCCCACTGCTAAACCATATATATTCTTGTTCTTTGTGATAAGACACATTTAGTGATACCAACCGGGGCTCCATTGGGTCCATGCCCCACCCCCTCTACTTCATAAAAGGCCTAATGTTTCATATACTGAGTCCACATTGATGCTCATTTGGATATGGGGGTTCATTTGGCAGATTAAAATGATATCATGTTAAAATACATGGCTGCAATTTGGCAGTGCCCACCTGAGCTCTGGTGAGCATAGTGGCCCATGGGCCTCTTGTTATGCTCCCCGAAGAATTTCGGGGGAGCATATAGTCGCCGCTTCGTCCGTGCGTCCGTGAGTCCGTGCGTCTGTGCGTCCGTGCGTCCGTCCCGCTCTTGTCAGCGCGAATTCTCAGAAACTACTGGGCGGATTTCAGTGAAACTTCATGGGACTATTAAGTATCGAAGGTGGATGCGCATATCACCTGCGTGTTTTGGTTCGATGATTTTTCCAATAGTTATGGCCCTTTGATGAATTCTGCATGAATATATAGGGTACTGTTCATGTCCACGCGAATTCTCAGCAACTACTTGCAGAAATTCAACGAAACTTCAATGGAACCTTAAGCAGCAATAGAGGATGCGCATATTATCCGTGCTATCTGGTTAGATGATTCGTCACAGAGTTATGGTACTTTGTTTAAAGCTGCAGTGGTAGGTCACTGTGGCTATTTTTAGATAAAACTTTGTCATCACTCTGGTACCTACATTTATGGATGGATTTTAATATAACTTCACACAAATGTTGGGTATGATAATATCTTGAGCATGTTCGACTTTCAGGGTCCTGGGCTCAAGGTCAAGGTCACTGCAGCTATTTTTAGAAAAAAACTTTGTCATAGCTCTAGCGGTGTCATTTGCTGATGGATTTTAATATAACTTCACACAAATGTTGGGTGTGATAATATCTCAAGCAAGTTTGACTTTCAGGGTCATGGGGTCAAGGTCAAGGTCACTGCGGCTATTTTTAGAAAAACTTTGTTTTTGCTCTAGTGCCTACATTTATTGGTGGATTTTAATATAATTTCACACAAATGTTAAGTATGATAATATCTCGAGCAAATTCAACTTTCAGGGTCCTGGGCTGAAGGTCAAGGTCACTGTAGCTATTTTTAGAAAAAAACTTTGTCATCGCTCTAGCGTTGTCATTTGCTGATGGATTTTAATAGAACTTCACACAAATGTTGGGTATAATAATATCTCAAGCAAGTTCAACTTTCAGGATTCTGGGGTCAAGGTAAAGGTCACCGTGGTTATTTTTAGAAAAAAACTTTGTCATCGCTCTAGTGCCTACATTTATTGATGGATTTTAATATAATTTCACACAAATGTTGAGTATCATAATATCTCGAGCAAGTTCAACTTTCAGTGTCCTGGGCTCAAGGTCAAGGTCACTGTGGCTATTTTTAGAAAAAAACTTTGTCATTGCTCTAGCGTCGTCATTTGCTGATGGATTTTAATATAACTTTACACAAATGTTGGGTATAATTATATCTCGAGCAAGTTCAACTTTCAGGATCCTGGGGTCAAGGTCAAGGTCACTGTGGTTATTTTTAGAAAAAAACTTTGTCATCGCTCTAATGCCTACATTTATTGATTGATTTTAATATAATTTCACACAAATGTTGGGTATGATAATATCTCGAGCAAGTTTGACTTTCAGGGTCCTGGGCTCAAGGATAAGGTCACTGCGGCTATTTTTAGAAAAAACTTTGTCATAGCTCTAGCGTCGTCATTAGCTGATGGATTTTAATATAACTTCACACAAATGTTGGATATGAAAATATCACAAGCAAGTTTGACTTTCAGGGTCCTGGGGTCAAGGTCAAGGTCACTGCGGCTATTTTTAGAAAAACTTTGTCATCGCTCTAGCATCTACATTTGCTGATGGATTTTAATATAATTTTCGAACCCATCTGATATTTTATATGCATGTAAAGGCACCCAATACAGTACCATACCTGGGGACAGTCCTATGAGGATTGCCTCTGTGTACGAGAGTAAGTTTTCCATAAGTTGTATTAAACAGTTCTTCCTTTCATTTTTTCGGACTTTTGTGTTGCTGATGTTTGTATGACAGTGCCATCAGGCACGCTAATCTGTCCACTGACAGGTTTTGTTATACTCCATTTTGAAGTACAGTGAGTATACACAGTATACTGCTCTTTAACTCGGATAATGTTTCCTGTTCCGACTATTGCACGTTCGGGGAGCATCCATCGGTTTCACCGATATTCTTGTTTAATTATCTCCCCTGACAATATAATCTAGTGATGACCATTACTCCAATACCCTTTGAGATATATTGATGGTACTTGGCACAATTGTTGGCCACGCTACTCGCCTTGTAAACCAGGGGTCGCAGGATCGATCCCGGGCTTCTCCAGACTTTCGGATGAGTCTCTAAACCGAGGTCCCGTCCCCGTATGACCTTAGCTGTTGGTGGGACGTAAAACTCAAACACTTACTTGGCACAATTGTATACAAGGTTGAGGCAGTGCTTCATGCCTAAGAACCACGACTCTGGGTGCTATGATATTTAAGTTATCTCCCCTTCCAATATAACAGAATGTCCGACTTGTAATCACCGTACCTCAAATACCCTCCTACACATATTGGTGGTACTTGATACAGATATACAAGAGCTTAAGCAGGTGTGTCATGCTCAAGAATTACAACTCTGGGTGCTCTGGTTTTAGAGTTATCTCCCCTGACAATATAACCTTGTGATGGCCATAACTCCAACACCCTTTTAGATATATTGAAGAATCTTGGCGCAATTGTATACAAGGTACAGAAGGGGTGTCATGTGCAAGAACCACAACTGTTGGTGCTGTGGTATTTGAGTTGTCTACCCTTCCAATATAACAGTATGACCAGCTTGTGATCACCATATCTCCAATACCCTTTGAGACATATTGATGGTACTTTGTACAGAAATACATGAGCTTAAGCAGGCTTGTCATGCTCAAGAACCACAATTCTGAGTGCCCTGGTTTTTATGCCCCCGCATCATATGATGCCGGGGGCATATAGTTTTTCGGTTTTCCGTACGTGCGTACATGTGTACGTCCGTCTGTACGTGTGTGTGTACGTACGTACGTACGTACGTACGTACGTGATCCTGTAACCTCAGGTTAAAGTTTTTGTAACAGGTAGAGCCTGAACTTTTAGAACTCATATTTTCCTAACCATTTGATGGAACTGGTTCATCTTTGGTATGATGATAGATATAGGTCCAAAGTTTAATTAAGCAATACCCCCACCCATGCCTGTGACCTCAAGGTCAAGGTCACAGACTTAGAAATTTTCAATGTTAAATACTCAGGTTAAGGTTTTTGTGACAGGTAGACTTGAACATTTTAGAACTCATATTTTCCAAACCATTTGATGGAATTGGTTCATATTTGGTATGATTATAGATATAGGTCCAAAGTTTTATTCAGCGATACCCCCACCCATGCCCATGGCCTCAAGGTCAAGGTCATGGACTTAGAAATTTTCCATGTTAAAGACTCCAGTTAAGGTATTTGTACCTGGTAGAACCTGAACTTTTATGATGGCTTTGGTTCATAGGATGATAGATATAGGTACAATGTTTTATTCAGCAATACCCCCACCAATGCCTATGACCTCAAGGTCAAGGTCACAGACTTAGACAATTTTAATGTGAAAGATTTTAAAGAGCTCAAATTTTCCAAACTATATTATGGATTTGGCTTATGTATGCTATGATGATAGATACAGGTCCAAATGTTTATTTGGCAATACCCCCACTCATGCCTATGGCTTCAAGGTCAAGGTCTCAGACTTAGAAATTTTTAATTAGATATTTTAAGAGTTGATATTTTCCAAATCGTGCGATGGATTGAGTTGATATTTGGTATGATGTTAGATACCTGTCCATTTTATTCAGCGATACCCCCACCCATGCCCATGAGCTCAAGGTCAAGGTCACAGACTTAAAAATTTTTAATTATCCCCTCGCACAACATAGCTCTAGCGTCTGCATTTCTTCACTGATTTCAATATAACTTCACACAAATGTTCCTTATGACAATATCTTGAGCGAGTTTGACTTTCAAGGTCAAGGTCACTGTGGCTATTTTTAGAAAAACTTTGTTATTGCTCTAGCGCTTACATTTGTTCACCAATTTCAATATAAATTGTCACAAATGTTCCTGATGACAAGGTCACACACTTAGAAAATTTTGTTGCAACATGGATTTTCGGGGTGAGGCAGGGCCCTTGGCGGGGGCATCTGTGTCGTCCGGACACATTTCTAGTTTAGTTATCTTCTCTGACAGTATAATCTTGTGATGGCCATAACGTCAATACTTTTGTGATATATTGCTGGTTTAATTCTGGTGCACTATCTATTGGTGAACAATCTTCTTAAGGCCATATTGGCTTTTGGTCGGGGATTCGCCATCTCTTCCGATGGCCATTTTTGAATTATCTCCCCGGAGCTGTATTTTTCAACATTTCGTTTCCGGTGCATAACTCCACAACTGTTTGAACTATTTTAAGGATACTTGGTTTGATTATAGAACAGGTCAGTGCGAAGTGTCGCGTACAAGAATGATAACTCTGGTCGCCTTCGTTTTTGTCGCGCCTGCTTTAAGCATAGCGTGTGCAAGGAGCCAGATTTTCCATCCGTTCGTCAAGCCGTCAACATTTGCGACCACCCTAACTTCCACCCTAGTGTAAGAGTTGATTTCTCAAGAACTGTAGGAACTTCATTAATTATACTTGGTACAAGCTTGCATCTAGGAATAGAAACTTCAATGCAAGCATCCATATCTGACCTTGACCTACATTTCATGGTTCACTGACTTCGTGATTTATTGCGACCACCCTAACTTTCACCCTAATCTAAGGGTCCATTTCTCAATAACTGTAAGAGCTTCATTAATGTCACTTTGTACAAGCTTGCATCTAGAAACAGCAACTTAAATGCAAGCATCCACATCTGACATTGACCTACATTTCATGGTTCACTGACTTCGTGATATTGCGACCACCCTAACTTTCACCCTAATGTAAGAGTCCATTTCTCGAGAACAATAAGAGCTTCATTAATGTTACTTGGTACAAGCTTGCATCTAGGAATAGCAACTTCAATGCTAGCATCCATATCTCACCTTGACCTACATTTCATGGTACACTTACTTCGTGAATTATTGCGACCACCCTAACTTTCACCCTAATGTAAGAGTCCATTTCTCGAGAACTATAAGAGCTTCATTAATGATACTTGGTACAAGCTTGCATCTTAGAATAGCAACTTCAATACAAACATCCATATATGACCTTGACCTACATCTCATGGTTCACTGACTTTGTGAATTATTGCGACCACCCTAACTTTCACTCTAATGTAACAGTCCATTTCTCAGGGACTATAAGAGCTTCATTCATGTCACTTTGTACAAGCTCGCATCTGGGAACAGCAACTTTAATGCAGTCATCTATATCTCACCTTGACCTACATTTCATGGTTCACTGACACCGTAATTTTCACCCTTATGTAAGAGTTCATTTCTCGAGAACTATATAATTATGTGCTTCATTAATGATACTTGGTACAAGCTTGCATCTAGGAGTGACAACTTTTATGCAGGCATTCATGTTTGCCCTTGATCTGGTTCTCATGGTTCCATGAATTTGCACCCCCACAGGCGAGACATAACCTTCGGCGGAATTCTTGCTTAATTATCTCCCCTGATCCATATTTTTTTTTACTTTATTTTCGTTTCTGGAACATATCTCGGCAACCGTTTGAAATATTGCAATAATACATGGTAGGTTTACAGAACAGGTCATTGTGGATCGTCGCGTGCAAGAATGACGACTCCGTTTGTCTTACTTTTCGAATTATCTCCCCTGGTTTATATTTCTCGGCCTTTCGTTTCGTGATGTTGATTTCAATTTAAAGAAGGGCTGCTGGTAAATACGAAACAAAAAGAATCAGAGAAGCCGAGCAAAAACGCCGTAAACGAATCATCACGAAAACACGCCTATATTATTTTGACCCTCTTAAACCCCATTTTATATAGATCAAGTAAAACTGGGGTTTACAGGGGTAAACACAATTTTTCTTATTTCTGCTCAGAAACATAGATTGTGGGTACTCTTTGAAACCGCTTCGCCGAAGCGGTTCTAACGAGTTCCCACGATCTATATTTTGAGAAATTGAGGCTACTCGTTAGAACCGCCTCAGCGATAATCCATATTTTGAGCACAAATGTGAAAAAAATACTGGTATTTTATCTGAAAATTTTCATTTTTCGGCGGTAAAATTTAATGTATATATTTGAAAAGGCGCGTTTTCCAAATGATAGCCAGGACAGTAGAGCGGTCAGCGCTAAACCTCTCTTGTTGTATCGGCAACAGACAGTTTAGAGCTACGAATGATCCCATCAGACATCTAAGTACACACAAACTATAGTTTCCTACTTTTTATGTCCCCGGTAGCGATAGCGGGGACATATTGTTTTTGCCCTGTCTGTTTGTTGGTTTGTACGTGGACAACTTTAACGTTGGTCGTAACTTTTGAACCGTTGGTGGTAAAGTATTCGTATTTGGCATGAAGGTTCCTTGTGACAAGAGCTTCACATGCAAAAAATTTGACCTGTGACCTTGACCTTTGACTACTTAAAAGAAAAAAATAACATTGGTCATAACTTTTTAACCGCTTGAGATACAGCCTTCATATTTGGCATGTATGTTCCTTGTGAAAAAAGCTTTACATTCATGCAAAAATTTTTTACCTGTTACCTTGACCCTGACCTTTGACCTACTTAAAATAAGAAAATACATTTATGTCATAACTTTTGAACCATTTGAGATAAAGCCCTCATATTTTGCATGTAGGTTCCTTGTGACAAGAGATTTGCATTCACCCATTAAATGTTGACCTGTGACCTTGACCTTTGACTTACATAAAAGAAAAAAGTTAATATCCGTCATAACTTTTGAAACGTTTGACATACAGCCTTCATATTTGGCATGTAGGTTCCTTGTAACAAGAGCTTTACATTCATGCAAAATTTTTTGACCTGTGGCCTTGACCTTTGACCTACTTAAAAGAAAAAAATAACATTTTGGTCATAACTTTCGAACCGTTTGGGATAGGGCATTCATATTTGGCATGTAGGTTCCTTGCGATAAGAGCTTTACATTCATCCAAATTTTTTGACCATGACCTTGACCTTTGACCTACTTAAAAGAACAAATAAAATTGTTCATAACTTTTGAATCGTTTAAGATATAGCCTTCATATTTGGCATGTAGGTTCCTTGTGACAAGAGCTTTACATTCATGCAAAGTTTTTTGACCCGTGACCTTGACCTAACACCTACTTTAAAGAAAAAACTATTATTGTTCATAACTTTCGAACCGTTCAAGTTAGAGCCTTCATATTTGGCATGTAAGTTACTCGGGCCAAGGGCTTTCCACTCGAACCAAAAATCTTGACCTGTGTCCTTGACTTTGAACTGTGACCAACTTTGAAAAAAAATGACCATGCCCGGGGACGTGTTTCACAAACACATCTTGTTTTTTCTGTCTCTCCTTTCCAGTCTTACTTCTTTTCAGTTTTACTTTGGCTTGAAGAAGGATCATATTCCTCTGCTATTAAAGAACTATTTTGGATATGAGACTGAGTATCAGTCTAAAATTACAGCTCTTCATCACCCATTTGACCAAGATGATGACAGACGAAATGCTATTTTGCCCCCCCCCCCAACACAGCCCCCCCCCCACACACACACACTACCAACCCCCCCCCCCCCCACACACACACACACACATACACACAAAAGTTGGTGGCGGAATATTTTACTACCCAACATTTAGAGTCTGACCTAGGTCTGCTGGCTCTTCTGTTCCATAAAAAGAAATTACGAGTATTGGTCCGCCCCCGCCCATAGGGGCTTTAAGAAATATATGGGCTGCACGATGCTTCCACGCAGAGCTGAATCCGGCCCGCACACCAGTACTGGTAAACCGCTTAGAGGATCTAAGCCTGTCCAGGAACCGCGATGCGAGGCGGACCGTCCATGCTAATAAACCCTATTGGTTTCATTGGGCGACAGGGCTTGAGATGTCATTTCATCTCAATGTCGGGTAAAAGTCCCACAAAATTGGAAGCAACGTCTCCAAAATGACCTTTACAGTGTTGACGGGGACGTTAAACCTCAAATCAAACAAAAACGAGTATTGGTTAAAAAATCAAAGCACTGACAGGACTGATGGGTCGATTGTCTCTGTGTGTAGGCTGGACAAATGGTCCTGAACTCAGACTTATATTGTTTCGTTCAACCCTAAAGTAACATTATTTTTAATAAACACTGTAGACCCTGATCAGACGCCGCTTTCTGCTGATCTGGGTCTACACTGTTTGCCAAACCCAACACATGATTACAGTCAAAATTCTATAGATAACTCGCTGACACAACATTCTGACCTCACAGCGATAAGAATATGACGGCTATTATCTATAAATAACCGTTACCTGGATTTTCCACAAGTCAGTAATCGTCACGTGAACTTCAGCATTGATAAGCTACAGCGCTTTATAGTTTTATAAGCGCTTTACAAACAATCGACCCAATATCAATCAACTCAATAATGTAATGACTTGTATCTAAACCCGCAAGAAAAACGTATTGAACATGTGCAGCCGGCGAAGACCCAGATCAGAGACTTCGTTGTGCGAGTATGGTTTCTATTTTAGTGGAAGATAATATTCTACTTATAATGTTGCACAGACAAAAAAAAAACTGATCTTCACGTGTCGGAAGACCACGAAATCCTGGTTTTCCAGGGACGCAGTTCTTATATATATTGCTGTTTGACTATGTTTAACAGAAAGAATGGACCAGGATTTATATGGAGGTAGAAATCGGCTGTATTATTTATTTATTTATTTATTTATTTATTTATTTATTTGTTTATTTATACATTTTTTGTTTTGTTGCAGAAATGCTTTGATATAAGACAGTGTAAAAATCAAACTTCAAAACAGTGTGAAATCAAACTTCGAGTGTCTTAGATAATTATACAAGAAATTTACATATATAGATTCAATTTGATACATTCAATTTGATATCGTTCTACAGGTTTCGAAATTGGAATAAACAGTATTAAAACAGGCAGAAATCAATTGCTTTTGTTTAACAGGAAACTGTCTGAGAAAAAAAATCATATTTAATCGGAGCACTTGGATATCAAAGCAGACTGACATAGTGAGTTTTTACTTGGTTCCAAACATGACAGGTTTCTGATAAAAAAAATGTGATGCATTACGAAACCACGCCTATACAAATGCATTGAAAACTGTATCGCCGAAAAAGGAATTTTTTAAGATTTTATTAATTGCGATATTTTTCTTATTTTTGCTCAAAATACAGATTGTGGGTACTCGTTAGAACCGCCTCATCGAGGCGGTTCTAACCAGTACCCACAATCAATATTTTAGAGCAGAAATAAAAAATAACAATGTTTACCCCTGTAAACCCCAGTTTTGCTGTACACAAGTGGGGTTCAATGGGTCCAAATTATACAGGCGTGTTCATTATGATTTTATCTTTTTTTTCTGCTGCAAACTTAGAATGTGGGTGCTCGTTAGAACCGCATTAATTTATATGAAGAAAAATGGGGTTTACATGGGTATATATGACTTGCATTAGTTCTGGTAAAACATAGATTGTATCCCGAATCTATGTGGCCCACAATCTATGTTTTAGCAAAACTAATAAAAGTCATATATAACCATGTAAAACCCAATTTTCTTTTTAAAAATTGTTTGTTTGTTGTTGTTGTTGTTGTTTGTTTGTTTTTTTTGTTGTTTTTTTTTTTTGTTGTTGTTTTTTTTGCAAGCGTATTCACTGTACCGACTTGATGACGTCCCTGTGATGACAGAATGGAATTTAAATCTACATAATTTTGCCGGAGAGCAGTTGTTCAAAATTAACGATCTCGTTAGAAAACATGTTGTTAAATCTTTGATCGTTTTTATGGCTAATATTTTTTTGCCAAAAAAATGTGAATCGCAAAAGCTACTCACATTTTTTTTAGCATACAAGAATATTAGATGTTTGTGCGTGCTAGAAAAGTTAATGTTATCACTCATGAACGAGATCATTAAGAAAACCGGATGATTTGAACAACCGGGCCCAGGGGGCTATTGTTCAAAACAACGACGTCTTTACTGCGGTTTTGCGGTCGCCAATTCCGTTTACGGCTTCTCTGACCGCGTCGCCTTAAAACGAAAGTTGTGGCCGTATTTTCATGTCAAGTTCACTATTTTTTTTTTTCATTAAGCAAACGATGCTTTGAACAACCGGGCACAGGGGCCTATTGTTCAAAACCAACGACGTCTTTACTGCGGTTTTGCGGTCGCAAATTCCATTTTACGGCTCCGCTAACGCGTCGCTGTAAAACGAAATTTTCGACCTTAAAACCGCTGTTAGTTAACTCAGTGTGTCGTTAAAACTTTGATCATTTACTATTTGTTTTCATCAAACAACCGATGCTTTGAACAACTGGGCCCAGCATCCTGTTGTTCAAAACCGGCGACGTGTTTACGGCGGTTTTAGTTAACGTGTCGTTAAAACTTCGATAACTTTTTATGGCAAGTGCAGTAATATTTCTTTTTCCATTAAACGAACGATTCTTTGAACGATCGTACCCTGGTCTCAGATGTTCAAATCATCGTTAGCTTCACGAGCTCGCTAGTGGTCAAATTGTTAACTATTCTAGCAAAGTACAATATGTAGTGTAACGGTTATGGATAAATACCATTTCTACATCCTTGCTGTAGGAGCCGGCTCTTTTAGCTACGCAAGTAGGGTGGTTGGCTTGTTCGCGAAGTTAAGCAACGGAGATTGCGGTTAGTACCTGGATGGGTGACCGCGTTGCTTGACTTCGTGGACGACCCGGTACACGCTACATTGGTGGCAGCGGTGGGATAGAACAGTGCCGCTGGTTTGTTACATAGACTCCGACCTCGGGTTTGCCTGGTGAGGCATGTGTGACTTCGGGACGAAGTCCAGAGATGACGGGAGAAATGTTACGGTTATGGATGAATACCACTTCTACAGCCTTGCTGTAGGAGCCGGCTCTTTTAGCGACGCGGGTAGAGTAGTTGGCTTATTCGCGAATTTAAGCAACGGAGATTGCGGTTAGTACCTGGATGGGTGGCCGCATTGCTTGACTTCGTGGACGACCCGGTACACGCTACAATAGTAATGCGAGTAGTTTTTGCATATGCTTTTTTTTTTCATCAAAATATGAGTTATATGCCATATTTATTTACAAAAGACCCTCGTTATAAAGACAGTATTTGTTTCCAAATATGGTGCCGTTATAAGGATTTTGCCATCATAAAGAATCCGAGTTAGGAGTATGACAAAAAATTAAGGGACCTCTCTTCTTTATATACTCCAAGAAACGAAACAAATGTTATAGACATTTGTTAGAATCGCCTCATTGAGGCGATTCTAACAAATATCTATAACATTTGTATCTTGAAGATTCTTTCATGACTATGGATTTGATACATGCATTTCCTACTAAAAGGAAGCCCACCTTTCGAAACCAAGGCTGCTAAGCATGAGCAAAGCATTCTTTTAACAGAAGGCCCCCGCCAATAGGGGCTTGACAAAATATATGGGCTGCATGATGCTTCCACGCAGAGCTGAATCCGCCCCGCACACTAGTACCGGTAAACCGCTTAGAGGACCTAAGCCTGTCCAGGAACCGCGGTGCGAGGCGGACCGTCCATGCTACTAAACCCTATTGGTTTCATTGGGCGACAGGGCTTGAGATGTCATTTCATCTCAATGCCGGGTAAAAGTCCGTCAAAATTTGAAGCAACGTCTCCAAAATGACCTTTACAATGTTGACGGGGACGTTAAACCTCAAATCAATCAATCAAATCGCCCCCGCCCATAGGGGCTTGAAGAAATATATGGGCTGCATGATGCTTCCACGCAGAGCTGAATCCGGCCCGCACACTAGTACTGGTAAACCGCTTAGAGGATCTAAGCCTGTCCAGGAACCGCGGTGCGAGGCGGACCGTCCATGCTAATAAACCATATTGGTTTCATTGGGCGACAGGGCTTGAGATGTCATTTCATCTCAGTGTTGGGTAAAAGTCCCACAAAATTGGAAGCAACGTCTCCAAAATGACCTTTACAGTGTTGACGGGGACGTTAAACCTCAAATCAACCAACCAACCAACAAAATGTAGTAATGCGAGTAGTTTTTGCATTTGCTTTTTTCATCAAAATATTAGTTATATGCCATATTCATTTACAGAGTACCCTCGTTATAACGATAGTATCTGTTTCCAAATATGGTCCCGTTATAAGGATTTTGCCATCATAAAGCATCCGAGTTAGGCGTACGAAAAAAAAAAATTAAGGGACTTCTCACCTTTATTTACTCCAAGAAACGAAACAAATGTTATAGACATTTGTTAGAATCGCCTCATTGAGGCGATTCTAACAAATATCTGTAACATTTGTATATTGAAGATTCTTTCATGACTATGGATTTGATACATGCATTTCCTACTAAAAGGAAGCCCACCGTTCGAAACCAAGGCTGCTAAGCTTGAGCAAAGCATTCTTTCAACAGCCCACCTATCGGAACCAATGTTGCTAAGCTTGAGCAAAGCATTCTTTCAACAGCCCACCTATCGGAACCAATGTTGCTAAGCTTGAGCAAAGCAGTCATTCAACAGCCCACCTATCGGAACCAATGTTGCTTAGCTTGAGCAAAGAATTCATTCAACAGAAATTGTCGGTATAAAGAGGGTTGACTGTATCAAATTTTAAACTATTTGTTAAAAGTTTTGGACAACTGGATCGAGATGTTTTAATGGGACACAGTTTTTGTCACTTCCTGATTTCTTCCCTATGCATCGGATGTCTTCTGAAAAAGATATAATGAGTATAAAACAAAACAAGAGGGTCAAGATGGCCCTGAATCGCTCACCTGACTTCAAGATGTCACATAGCTTCCAAAAGATGTGTGGATAACTGACATCCATCTTATTCCATGATACTTTACTGTTACACTCAGAAAGATGGTCACCTAGGCAACATTCTTGCAAGAATTGGATGAAAGTGGCTTAAAAGTTTTTGAGAGATTTCATTTAAACATTTTCTAAGCCATTTTCTTTATTGGAGCAGAACCATTTTGGTAAAAGGTCATCTATGAAAATTTCCTGCGAAGTTTGAATTATATAGGAGCTGTCATTTAAAGATATTTCTATTTAAGCTCTGGCAGCCTTCTTGTTCATCCGAGCGAAACTGTATAGCTACTTCTGTTCTGTAGTGGGTCACCAAAGCAACATTCCTATGTAGTTTGAATGAAACTGGGCCAACGGTACAGAAGTTGGCATTTAAAAGTTTTTTTTTTTATTTTAGCTCTGGTGGCCATCTTGTTCATTGGAGCTGGTCCATTTAAGCTAATTTGGTAGAGGGTCGCCTATGCAACATTCCTGTGAGGTTTGAATGAACTGGACCAAAGGTATATAATAGGAGGAGTTGTTATTTGAAATATTTTTCTTCTATTTTGAGCTCTGGCGGCCATCTTGTTCATTCGAGCAAAACCATTGTTACAATTTTGGTAGAAGGTCACATTGGCATAAGCAACATTCCGGTGAAGTTTGAATGAAATTGGGCCAAAGGTATAGGAGAAACTAGCATTTAAAGAAGTTTACGGCCATTTTGTTCATTGGAGCGGAACTATTTGAGGGCCACCTAAGCAATAAGCCTATGAAGTTCGAATGACATTGGATTAAAGATATAGGAGGAATTAGTGTTTAAAGATTTTTTTTTTCACTCTGTCAGCCATTTTGTTCATTGGAGCGGAACCGTTTTAGCCATTTTGGTAGAGGGTCCCCTAAGCAACATTCCTGTTAAAATTAAATGACACTGGACTAAAGGTGTATGAGGTGTTATCATTTAAAGTTTGTTTCTTCTATTTTAGCTCTGGCCGCCAACTTGTTCATCAAAGCAGAACCGTTTTAGCTTGTTTGGTAGAGAGTCACCTAAGCAACAGTCCGTTGAAGTTTAGATGAAATTGGATCAAAGGTATAGGAGTTGTCAGGTTTTTTTTCTATTTTAGCTCGAACAGGGTCGAACATCAGATGCGAACCTTTTAGTATTTTGGTAGTGTCACCTAAGCAACATTCCTTTGAAGTTTGAGTGAAATTGGAGTTGGCATTTAAAGCAAATTATTGACTTTTTTAGCGGCCATTTTGCTCATCGGAAAGAAACCGTTTTAGCTGTTTTGATAGCGAGTCACCTAAGCAACAGTCTGATGGTGTTTAACTGAAATTGGCTTAAGGGTATAGGCGTTATCGTTCAAATATTTTTCTGTTTTTAGCTCTGGCGGTCATCTTGTTCAACAGAACGGAACTACATGTGTAGTTTAGCTAATATGGTAGGAAGCCACCTAAGCAGCATTCCTGTGAAGTTTGAATAAATTTGCCCAAGGGTTTAGGAGGAGTTTGCATTTAAAGCAAATTGTTGACGCCGACTGACATTGACCCATCACAAGAGCTCACCATGAGCACTTTGTGCTCAGGTGAACTAAAATGCTCCCAAGTTAAAATGATTTCGTTTTACAGAATACCCCAAAATAAGAAAGACAGCAAATGAATTCCCAGGAAGGTGCATTCACTCCTCTGGTGGCGACAAAATTCAGCTTTGAAAATAACTTAAAAAATTAATATGGACGGTAATGAAACGAAAATTTTAAATCTCAGCGGGGACAAACTGGAAATTTATGCCGTTACTTGGGCTCTGATTAAAAAGAATATTCCCACAGAACGCCAGAGTGAGCTACATGAACGACAAAAAGACATATATACTGAGCATAGTGCTGTGGTGTTTCGCTCAGTCTTGGATTATTATCTCTATGGAAAACTCCATATGCCAGCCAATGTTTGCCCGTCGTATATTAAGATGGAGTTAGATTTCTGGGGAATTGAACCACAGACGATGGAGAAGTGTTGTTATCAAAAATACCTCGCCTTCTTCGAGGATGAACAGGTTTTACGGATTCTGGAAACCGACGAGAACCGACGCCTTGAGGAGCGTTCTAAACTGATATCTATGGCACGTTGCATGGGTTGGACGTCAGTCCAGGCTTATGTTTGGCTGGTCCTTAATGAGCCGTTTTATTCTAGATCTTCAAAGGTAATGTAAACATGCATTTGTGAACATGTTGAGTCAACATTAAAATACACAGGAGAAAATAATTTTGTAGGCTACGCAACCAAAGAAAATACTAGAAAAATAGTCCCGCCTCTTAACCCTTTTTGTTCCAAATGGAATCTTCGTTCTGATGTATAGCAGGAGTCCATTGCAAAATTTAGGGGTGTCAGGATGTGTTTTCTTTAAAATTTATTTGGAAAATAGCTGAACTTTTTGCAAATAGTGTAGACTCTGATCAGGACTCCGCGTTCTAGGCGTCTGATCTGGGCCTTCACTGCTTGTCGGGGTACCGTTTTCCAGTACAAAATGGGTTAATATCGTTAACCAAATGGGGACCACTCTTACAGGAAAGAATTTGTTCCCTTAGGGGAGCAAATTCTTTCCTGTAAGTGTGGTCCCCGCGGGCAACAAGGAAACTATGTTGGTGTTGTGTATATCCTAGTCACATACAGTTTTTTCTTCTTCTTCTTCTTCTGCTTCTTTTTCTTTTTCCCTCTTTTTTTTCTTCGTCTTCTTTTTCTTCTTTGTCTATTTTTTACGTTTGTATGTGTATCAGCCTCCAATTACCGTACCGCACCGAAGGACGGCGCGCTTTACGTATTGTTAAGACATTAGCCTCACACTGCTGTTGATTTAGTTTTCCATCTAAAGTCGAACTTCAACAGTTCGAACATCTTTTGGGACCATGAATCTTTGTTCGAGATCAGAATAGTTCGAACTACTAAGGGTTAGACGTATTGACATGTCATAAGGAATAATGGGGGTGACTTAAGAATTTTTTTCTATCTATATAAATAATGTAATGTTGTGTGTACTCATTAGAAACGCCTCATTGAGGCGATTCTAATGGGTACACACAACATACATGTAACAGGCTGTTCAAAATAAAACAGAACAAACCTCCCTTAACTATCCGTAATATTTGGATAGGTCGCCTCATTGAGGCGATTTTAAATGGGTATACACAACAGACATGTACCCGGCTGTTCAAGATAACAGAACAAACCCCCCTTAACTATCCGTAATATTTGGATAGAGCTGTTTGATGAATTCGCTAATGATAGAGAATTATCCATGGCAAATGAGCCATCAGTGTATAGAATCTATCTATGGCAAGCGAGCCATAAGTGTATAGAATTATCCATGGCAAGCGAGCCATCAGTGTATGAGCTATTGACGTTTCATTGAAACCGAGATATTCATGACGTTCATACCGGACTAATACGGACACGACCTTTCTCAGCTGTGCTGATAATCAAGGGAATTAACCCGTAGAACACAGAAAATAAATGGTTATCTCCCCAACTACCTAGCCATGGTTACCTAAGTGACATCGGAACGATTTTAAGGCATCAGTATGAAGTCTGAGGAACACTTTATATGTATTTTATAGGTCACTGTTTTGTTTTTAGAAAGTAGAGATAGTGTTATAATGTAACTTCGCCCCCCCCCCCCCCCCCCCCCCCCGACGCCTACCGGTGCTAGAAGACATAGAAATAGATAATAGATAGGCTGCATGATGCTTCCACGCAGAGCTGAATCTGACCCGTCAAACCGCTAAGAGGATCTAAGCCTGCCCAGGAAAAGCGGTGCGAGTCGAAAAAAAAAAAAGACTGAATAAAGAATAATGTACATAAATGATATATTAATTGCAAATTGTCAAATGCATCAATTAGTACATCGTAGGCGTAAAATAATCTTTGTTATTGTTTACCGTAGTGACATGTCTTTGAATGTGTGTGCTGCTTTTAGTTTTGTTTTGGATAGTCAATTGGCCATTTTATGGGAAAGACACTGTCCTTTTGACTTTCCGCTAGTGATATTTCCATTAGGTTCTATTTATTTCATGTTCGTGTTTCTTTCCCATTTGATGTTTCTGATGGGAATTGTGGGTTAATTTGTATCGATTTCTGATCATTGCATTCTGTTCTACTCGTACATCCGCTATATATGTGCCCATTATCTTCAGGCGCATTCAGTGTAGAAGAAACTTCGTAAGATTATTGCTTATGATAACTGAGATAGTGTCGCGCTGGAACAGGTTTATGATGGCTTGTGAAACCAAGGAGTACGTTTATGAGCATGCACATAGGTGTAGTATGTCTAATTTCAGCAGTTTGTTCAAGGTGTTCGCTTCCCTCTATTAAACCTAATTTACTCGCTCCTTGCTCGACGCATTTGTTGGCATAAGGACAACACACCCATGCGAGACGATGATATCTTTTGTGTCTCTTAAAATGGCCAGTCCAGTTTCAGATTAAATTGTCAAATGTTTTATTTATGCAAATAGTATGGATCATGAGTGCTGGTATGAACCGCCTCAAGGAGACGTGTCTAATGTACACTTGTTAGAATTGGATCAGTTAAGCGCTTTTTAACGAGTACCCACAACATATGATTCCGGACAGAAAACTAATGTACGTCCCACATTTCACTATATTAAAAAATAGAAGTATAGGCAATGATCAGGAATCGATACAATTAACCCACAGCTCCCATCAGAGACACGAAAGGGACAGAAACACAAACATGAAGCAACAGACCCCAGCGAAAACACCAACAGCGGAAAGCCAAAAGGACAGTTACTTTCCCACAAAATGGCCAATAGGCTATCCAAAATAAACTAATAAAAGCGACACAAACACCCGAAGACAAACCATAACAAAAACAAGAAATATCTTTAAAAAAGATATGCGGCGTAGATTTAATTGGAAGGTTGTTTAGAAACCAGTGCTTCAGCTGAAGTGCACGACCCGCCGGATGCTTTTAGCTTGATGAGTGTTACCATATATGGGTATGGCGGCCATTTTGGTCATGTGACCTGGACCTAAAACGGTTCCCCCAATAAATGCGCCTTATCGTAAGGAGTAAAAATATATCTAATACTTTAGTACTGTATTCTGAATCGTTTGCAGGATAAAATGAATTCTCACTTTTCCAATACAAAAGCATATGTGTCAAAGTTTGACCTAGGCACAAAGAAGGTCAAGGTCAACCCAGGGTCATCATTTTAGCAATTTATGATGGGCCTACGTCCCAGATTTTATTTATCAAGTTTCGTGGAAATCTGCCAAGTGGTTCTGGAGAAGACTATTTTGAAGGGTTTTTAACATATATGGCTTGGCGGCCATTTTGGTCATGTGACCTGGACCCCATGAGCAAATTTTGGTTTCCTCCATCCCATATAGGCTCCATATGAAATTTGACCTTAATCGGCCCAACGGTTTCCGAGGAGAAGCTGTTCGAAAATTTTCACATTTTTCGCCTCGGCGAGGCTTTACTAAATGGAATGTAATATTTCGCAAGTTCTTTGGTTAGACCTCATTGATACTATCAGTATGCCAAAAATTGCTTAAATATTCCAAGCCGTTAAGTCACTATCACCAATTTTCACAAACGGGTTACGGACGGACAGACAGACAGACCATATATGGCTTGGCGGCCATTTGGGTCATGTGACCTGGACCCCATGAGCAAATTTTGGTTTTCCCCATCCCATAGAGGCTCCATATGAAATTTGACTTCAATCGGCCCAACGGTTTCCGAGGAGAAGCAGTTCGAAAATTTTCACATTTTTTCGCCTCGGCGAGCCTATACTAAATGGAATATAATATTTCGTAAGTTCATTGGTTAGATCTCATTGATATCTATCAGTATGCCAAAAATTGTTTAAATATTCCAAGCGGTTAAGTCACTATCACCAATTTTCACAAACGGGTTACGGACGGACAGACAGACTGACAGAATGACACGGTGATTTTAGGGCACTCTTAGAAAATCAACCGACTTCAGTCGGTCGCTTTTTCTGCGGGTCGTGCAATATGAGCTGCAATAGTGACAGCAACAATTGTCTAGCTATGAACTGGTTTACTGTATTCAAACAATTCAGATGTCACGCGAGGAAAAATAGCTTTGCAGAGGGCGGTGTCCCGCCTGTTTGAGCTAAGGTCAATGTAAAAGGTCAAGGTTAAAAACATGACCTCATCTCAAGAGCATATGATCTCAAGTATATGCACAACAAATAAGAAAACGTTATCATTTACTGTTTTTGAACACAAATTCTTGGGTTAACATTTCGGGTTGTCGCTATGGTGAACGTAAACGCATAGACGGACGAACAAACGGACGAGCAGACAAACGGACGGAAACTTGATCTTATGTGCACCTAATTAAAACTCAAATTACACTTATTCCTTTTCAGAATTTATATAACATTAATTATATTCGAAAATGTCCATTTTGTGTTAAAATGGAGGACATAAAGTATGCTGAAGACAAATGATACACTGCAACTTTTATTTAGCATATATTGTAAATTAAACATCTGTCAATTTGTAATGCGATTATTACATGTTTTTGTCATGCTATATCTCTTTATTGGTTTCATTGGGCAACAGGGCTTGGGTGTCATTCCATCTCAATGTCGGGTAAAAGTCCCACAAACTTGGAAGCAACGTCTCCAAAATGACCTACACAGTGTTGATGTGGACGTTAAACCTCAAATCAAACAAACAATTCCTTTCGCAGAAAATTCTTCCTTTCGCGAAAGGAACCTTCCTTTCGCGAAATGGTTCCTTTCGCTATATAGACCAACCACTTGAAATTAGGTCAAAATAGCTATTCACCGCAGCAGTTACAGAATTCACTAGAAACACAATTATACATATGACGTATGGTCATCAAAAGACAAGACGGTGAGCAAGCCGAAACTGTATATATTTTTCATTCATGTCTCACATAAAAAACGAAACATTTCCTGGGTTAAAACTTCAGTAAACTGTCGTACTTTTGAGTAGATTTATTTATGCAAATCATTGGCCAATGAAATGGTCATCTCCTTGGACATGTTGTTTTATTGACCAATGGAATAACGAAAAATGTAGGACAAAAGCAAAACCATAACGGCAACGCCGTAATAAACCGCGACAGAAGAACCGCCTTGGAACGGTCAGCGGAAACGAATTCCACGGGGGGGGGGGGGGGGGGGGGGGGTGTGCTTAAATCGATTTTACGTGGCCACAATCCTCGCCCTCACTCCCACCGCGATAAAGACAAATAATTTGTTCAGTCCGCATGAAGGCTTACTATCTCGTCAGTGCAACATCTCCGTGAACACAATAACCAAACAACCACAGAGATGAAACAACGGTGGGGACTCGACAGCAAGAACCCTGCCAGCACAAACCACGGGCCAACGTCGGGCCGACAGCGGTACGACGTTACCACGTCGTACCGCTGTCGGCCCGACGTTGGCCCGGCATTCTTTGCTGGCTGGGAAACAACAGAAATGCTGGAGCAAAAGAAAACCAACAGTTAGACTCCGATGAACCCATCCAGAGACAGAGCATCGGGTACCAACCAACATAAGCCTTTACGTTGGAACCGTCATAGAATCTGAGGCCTGTTAAGTTTGGTTTCGAAAGTGTTAATTTCGAGGACTTTTTAACGTAAAGAAAACTCTTTCACTGGGTTTCTGTGCGACACATTCGATGCTGGTTTGCAATCAATGGCTGTGTATTATCAATGTCATGCTGCATGACTCACTCGCGCAAATGTACGGTAAAATACAAGGTACAGCTCTAAAGTACAGTGTCTAAATGTTGTTTATGTCTCCACTCTCAGTCTTTGTATAATCAAGAAAAGCCGTTCACAATGCGCCAATATTGACACGACTTTGTCTTTTTTGTTTTTTGTTCATAAATTTATTATATTGGCCTATTTACAATAAAAACCGGTGGGGTGTAAGGAGCCCCACGCGGCCGACACCTTTGATATTACAATATGAAACCTAACCGAAAGACCTAGAAAAAAAGTTACACATCGAGATATAGAAAATAAAAAATTGGAGAGAATATTGCAAAAGCCTAGCTAGAATTGTTTAATTAAACATCGATATGAGGAAGGAAAACTGGAAAAGGATAGATTTGACGTTGATATAATGAACCTTATGTGCACACTATGATGGTGCACAGAAATACAAATATATGAATTTAAGTTAAATCTAGCCCTAACAGGTGTCGTAATTGCAAGGTAAGTAATGATCTGACTCTAATGCAAAGGGGGTCTTTCAAGGTATAGGAACTTTGCATTGGTTTCTGCCCACGCTTGGATTTAGATGAAATTATGCACAATAATTGCCTTGGGTGTAACCATTATAATTACGATGCATTCACTTTTAAATTTTATTTCCGTAGTAAATTTATTACATATTTTATAAAGTGTCTATCGCAACAGAGAGTACTCTCATATAAACTTGTCTACAGTATTCAGAGTTTCATATATCTAATGCTACTATGTTTTATGACTTAAAGCCATAATTGGTGAGTTAGTTGATACTATGAATGACCTCATAGGTCTAGTAATAGTGGCTGGGCATTCAGTTTTCTTTGATGGCTTCCCCATATTTCAGCTCCTATTTTTGTATTCATTAAAATTTGATACGCATTTTTACCATGTTCTAATTTTTGTCAAGACACCATTTTAGCATAAAAACTACCCACAGATCTTAGGCACATATTGATGAATTTTGATGGAAATTGAGGACCGGTAACATTGTGTTTTAACAGACTGAATATTGATAGTCCTGATTCAGCAAAATGTGAAATTATATGATTATCATATTGTGGTCATGCTGTTTAATAATACTTTACTATTGCTTTCAATTTAGATGGCTATAGTATAGTATGGTTTGTATAAGTAGTTAGCATAATTATAAGTATTATTTCAAAACATCCATTTCAGTAAATTTGCCCCCCTATGAGTTTTCTTTCTGTCTGTCTTGTCTAATTTGGTAATGATGCTAAGGTGATGTTTAAATTTAACATTCAAATCAACAAACATACCAGTCACTTTAGATGTTGCTTCAGATTTTGTGAGATTTGTTATCCGACTCGAGATAAATGACTCTCAAGTCAAACTGTTGTTTGTTTATTTAACCCTAACTGTCCATTTAAAAAGAAAGATTCACTCTAGGGAAAATCAAAAACACTTGAGATTACTTTTCCTGGACATTAAGTTTTCAGAATTTGTATCTGCATAGACACTAGCCAATCTATCTTTTTTGTATAGCCCCTATGAACGGAATCAAACGGCTTCCTGAAGCAGTATTCCAAAGCCATTTGAATTTGCTTTTAGAATTCACATGGTCGTACATTTGTCAGTGTTCCAAAACTTATATGATTATGATTGTGTTGTCTATATATTTGTATAGGTCTTTCACTTCATTTACCTATCTCAGCAGTTGTTGCAGTAATTACAAAGCACATTATGTTAGATATCAAGAAGCATTTAAACTGTTGATAATAATTATTCAATCTGTGAGTAGTTATCGCATTACTCATAGGATTTTAAATTATTTTCAGTAAATACATTGTGATGCTTTTTTTCTGTCCAAACACTGCAATGCTCTTTCTAAGCTGAGAGATACATTGCACAGAAATGTACTGGTAATTATTAATGAACAAAAAGCAAGCAAAAACAGTGCTTAAAAAAATAACTTGCATTCAGCAGAAACATTCAAGAAGTGGTTGAAAGTTTTACAACCAGAAAAAAAATACTAAAAGCTCGCTTCCCACAAATTAACCACTATATTGACAAAGTAAATAGAAAAAATAAGACACTAAATGAACGTCAACAATTACAATACCAATGCAGAAAAGAGACATATTTATGAATGTGTACTATAAGGAAGGAAGCTGTTTCTCCCCCTGTCTAATAGCAAAATTTCTCTAGGTCATGGAACAGCTTTGTTTACACCAAATATTCTGTGCCTCATCCATCAATGATTTCTTTTACAACAGAAACTCAATATCAGTGACATTTCGATTTTTGGAAATACTAACCAATAATTATTGTAACTTTTTTGTTAGGATAATAATCCAGCGTTCATAAAGACAAGAGTATATCTAAGGCTTAATCTGGCCATGGATTTATCAACAGAACTATTTTTACTAGTAACAACAAACCACTGACCACTGCGTCCTTGCATACCAGCTTGGTATTGAAATGAAAATAATGTATCTCCTTGCCTTACACCTATTTGAGTAGCATGATTTATGCAAAGTCATTAAATAAAGCTGCACATGTTCACAATAATTTTGCTGCTAATAAAAAAGCAATATATGTTGTTAAGCCTAATTTATTGATTAGAATACCTTTTGATTTAGTGTTTTACTATCTACTATTTTGGATAGATCATAGTGTATAAATGAAAGGAAAATATCAGGAATTCATGATATGTTAATAGTTTCTAAGCTAGATCAGCTCAATATGTATTCATTTTGATTTGTATAACCTCATTTTTATTACGTAAGTGTTACAAATTGCCTTTCTGTAAGGTTCTTGGATGATTTCAATAAAATAGTAAATTTTGCAGAAAAGACTTACATCCATTAAAGGTGTAAAGCTACAGTGTTACCGGTTTCGGGTTTTCATGAAATTTGGCATAGCTAAAGAACAGACATATGGCAAGTTTTTCCTAGCAAAATGAAATCTTGACAAAGACTGGAACATATTTATCTTAGGGATTGAATTTTGATTATTTTTTAAAATTTTAATTAAAAAATGAGATTTTTGATAATTATTTTATCAGAAAATGTAAACTTTAATTAATTCAAAAGGTTTTTTAGTATCAAAGGAATGCCTATGGAGATCTGCATTCAATCCAGTTCACAGATCTTGAAACTAAATAAAACATAAGATTTAAGATGCACTTATTTAGAGACAGACACCAGCTCATGGAGGGAGTCAGTTAGAGTGGCCTCCTGAGTCCTACTTTGATTTACATAATTTATTAAATACATTTTTATAGGTTGTATATGCTGAGTTATTAATATACAAAGTTTAAAGAAAAACATGCATGGGTACAGATGAAAGACCACCTTTAATTATATATATATAAAACGAATAATGCCTATGAAAATTAACACGACTTTGTCTTGGCGCGTTTGTGACATACCCAAAGGCATGACGGTTGCACTACAGCAAAACATTGGTCTTTATGAAAGCTGTACTTGCTTTGGGGAGATTTTTCAGTACAGAATTGAATATTCTGCTGCTTCTGATTGGATTTTGTGCCAAGCCATTATTTTTCTGAGAAGTATTATTGTTTATTAGAAGTAATATTAGTAGGTATTTGCTATTGTCAAAAGCAGCTGATTTAAATAAAATCAGAAAATTGTGCTGACTGGCCACTGGAAATGCCTAGATTTATTCGCTGCGGATTGTTTTGTTGATACTGACTGCCGAAAAGGCCAAAATATGCCACACAACACCCAATTGTTTTAGCTGCTTCTGTCAAATTATATGCCTTATTATGGAAACTTAAGACTTGTTGAAATGAGGTAGAACATGGATTATGCCCCAATTTACATTGAAAGTATGGGGATTATTTTTTGCTGTAGTTCCACCTGAAAGCATTCTTTCATCATAAAACGAAATAACATGTTCCAGTTGAAAAGTTCTGATACGTGTACAGAAAGCGGTGTCTGATTAGGTTCTACATTCTTTGCTTAAAGTACATGATGGTTTTGTATATCTTTCAGCATACAAAACGGCCTCTGAAATAGGAAATGGGATATCTTATTCCAGTTAATGTTTTATAGTTGTCCAACATCAGAACACATTGTGTTGACTTCGCTTTGGAGAGGTTGAGGCTAGTTACATTTGTATAACGAGTTTGAAAGGAAATATAAGGCAGATTGAGAAAGAATGCACAGAGAGATAGAGAGAGAGAGAGAGAGAGAGAGAGAGATCTGCTATTTGCGAATCCTTACCGAGAAATCGCTTGAAGACTCATGCGAATTGCCTACGCCCTACCTCCAGCAATGTTTTTCTGGAGGGTAAGCTAGTCCAACTGTGTCGGAGAAAACTTCTCACCAAATTTTGGTGTGATGCGCAAAACATTCGAGGTTCCTAAATTTGAAATTATATATCGACTACATATTAAACGGCGGTGGTACTGCTTATAGACAAAAGAATTAGCGATTTATGATCTTTAGTCCTTACATTGCTTATCGTGTGAAGTCTGCTATTATCAACTAAGCTAAAGTTGTTTTGGTCTCACTTGGAAAGCTACTAATAGCATCATGCCAATGCAACATAAAAAGACGGATATAAAACAAAACAGTAATGGTTATATAAGTGGGCTTATTGATATGGCCTAGTGGGTTAGACGAGAGTCATCATTTGAAAAAACAATGAATATAAAAACGAAATCAGCACAGGCGGAGGTTCAAGTCTCGTAAAAGGCTTAAATATAACAAGAGTTTGAATATAAGTAAAATATGCTTTTTTTTACCTATATACGTGTAACTTTTTTTTTTCATCTTTCATGCAACTTTTCATCCTAGTTTAATTTTCGCTGAAATAAATATATCATTAACGGCAGTGGTTTAGCATTTGAACCTGACCGCCTCATCTTATTATGTGTCGTATTCTGAAGTTTGATCTTCACATGAAAACACATCAACCATTCCCAATTTCCTGTTTCCCACAGCCTAATAGGACCATGAATAATTTTTTCCGCCCACGGAAACGCTGGTTGAAGATTACTTTTATTTTCTTTTTTGGGGGGATGGGGTCGGTTATTAGGGCAGCAATCCTATGTGATATAACACGATAGTTCACGGCTCCTAAAATGTCATTTGACACCTGATAATTTGTGATACATTTCTGTGCCAAGCATAGATTGTGGGTAGAAATAAACAAACCAAAAATATATTGTTTTGTCTTTCATGAACTTTTCATGCTAACTTTATTTTCACTGAAGGATGTATCTTCTTACACCTAGGCGTTAACACCAGCGTTTCAGCATATGAACCTGGCGGCCTTTTCTTATTATTCTGAAGTTGGATCTTCACGTGAAAACACATTTACCCCTCCCATTTTCCTGTTTCCCAAAGCCTAATAATACCACGAACGATTTTTTCCGTTAGCGGAACGCTGGTTGAAGATTCCGTTTTACTTTCTTTGTAATAAGGGCAATAACCCTATGTGGTATATTGCGATATTTCATGGCTCCTAAAATGTCATTTGACTCCTGATTATCTGTGATATATTTCTGTGCCAAGCATAGCTTGTGGGTGGTGGTAAAAGTCGCTTCATTGATGCGGTTCTAACGATCGAGTACCCACAATCGAAATAAGAAAATAATTAAATAAATAAAAGTAAAAAAAAAACGCTTAACCTTGAAAAACCAAGTTCGTTTTCGTTTGCACCTTCGTGTGTGCGAAGTCGTTTGACTACTTTCAGTACGTATGCAAACTGTTCATACGAGCACTCATGACCCATACTATTTGCATATATAAAACATTTGACAATTTAATCTGAAACTGGCCATTTTTAGGGGCACAAAAGATATCATCGACTCGCATGGGTGTGTTGTCCTTATACCAACTAATGCGTCGAGCAAGGAGCGAGTAAATTCGGTTTAATAGAGGGAAGCGAGTCGCTTCACTTTCAGTACGTATGTCAACTGTTCATGAACACATCAAACACCTTGAACAAACTGCAGAAATTTGACATACTACACGTATGTGCATGCTCATAAACGTACTCCTTTGTTTCACAAGCCATCATGAACCTGTTACAGCGCGACACCATCTCAGTTATCATAAGCAATAATCTTACGAAGTTTCTTCTACACTGAATGCGCCTGAAGAGAATGGGCACATATATAGTTTTTGTTTGTTTGGTTTGAGGTTTTACGTCCCCGTCAACACTGCAAAGGTCATGCAAAATTGAAGCGAATGCAATGATCAGAAATCGGTACAAATTAACCAGCAATTTCCATCAGAGACAAACACGAACATGAACTAACTAGAACCTAATGAAAACACCACTAGCGGAAAGCCAAAAGGACAGTGTCTTTCCCACAAAATGGCCGATTGACTATCCAAAACAAAAACAAGTTGGCTTCTTTAAAAAGAATCCAAAGGAAAGGTCTCCTGCTTTCTAGTCAGCAGAATGAACAGAGCATTATCACAATAGTAATGATAATACTAATAAACATAAAAATAATAATAACTAGATCTTCAGTCGATGGTATACCATCGCAAATACCCGCTTTTTTCTATTAATAACACTAATGACTATGTATTAGCTAGCCAAAACTACATGTAAGTTAAAAAAAGTTGCAAAGAACATTCTAACTGATAAGCAAAGTTTCAGAAGTGTAACTCTTATAGTTTAGAAGATATGGCGAAGTCATACTTGTTTACCTTTGACCATTGGGTTATGTTGAGGTCCACCTAAAGTATCCCAATTTATTCTATATTCTATACCTGACATATTCTATATTCCAAGGACCATCCAATAAGCAAAGTTTCAGAAGTGTAACTCCAATAGTTTAGGAGATATGGCAAATCATAATTTTTGACCTTTGACCTTGGGGTCATGTTGAGGTCAAGGTCACAAAAAGTTGCCCATTGCCATCTACATTCCATGTACTATCCACATGCAAAGTTTCAAAAGTGTAACCTCAGTGGTTGCAGAGGAGATCCAATCACAAGAAACGTGACGGACGGACAGACGGACGGACAGACGGACGGACTGACGCCGGAGTGAAGTGTGGTACGAAAACAATATACCCAATTTTTCTTCGAAAAAGCGGGTATAATAAATGCGCGTAACGTTTGTCTTTTGTAAACATGACCAATCCTTAACTATTCGCTTTAGAACCTTAAAATCAAGAATGATAAAATACCACTGTCATTTGGTGAATCGCTTTTATTTTTCAATAGCAGGGATACTTAAAACTAAGATCAGCAATTCTAAAGTTGTATAATTTGCATCTCCTGTTCCTTCGTTTTAGCTGAGACATCAAAACAAATCAATGGTAGAATTGGCAACTTCACCAATAGCTGTCATACTTCTTGCCAGCGAAAGGCAAGTGAAAAAATAGAGAAAGTGGCCACGGGGTCATGGATACCATCGGCAGATGCAACCGTGTATTGCAAAGCACCATTTTTAAGTTTATGACCTTGATTTCAATTTCTAAATAGTAAGTTTTTGACCTTGATCTGCTGACAGCAGTATCTTTTCTGCACCAATAAAAGTGTCTACATCCACCCTAATCGTAGGTTGAAACCCACAGCAATACAAAAACTTTAACATGACTATCTCAATCAAAGTTCAAAGTGTGCGATCTTGGCAGCAGAAGTCAAATCAGTGTTACTGTACTTTGTCAGCTGTCAAGTAATACCACATATCGACTTCCAATAACATAAAACATAGAGATCAAATGTTTTACATAAACAAGTAACATGAATATAACGCAAAGTTCTGTATCAGCTGGAGCAGCAGCCACGTGAGTGTAACTATACATTATCTGCTGTAAATTATAATATATCATACAAAACCTCAGTCAACACGACGAATGCCAAAACTATACAATGACCATTCAATTTATGCGACCATGACCTTCTGTCAGCAGTCGCAGCAGCAGCAGCAGCCACATAACTGGAACAATACTCTATACGTGTCTATTTAAAAGTAATACCCGTTAGGCATTATAGGTTCACACTGCAATGTTCAAGGAAAAAAAATAAATCTGGAAATTACCAATATCGCTATATATCCTAATTACTGGCGCTAGCCAAACCCGGGCACTTGACTCATGTTTAAGGCAATGCCAAAGAAACACGATATACCAGATAAAAATGTATTAGACAAGTGATTAGCAAGATATTAGAATTAAAGCAAAGCTTTGAAGTTAAGTGTTGTTGGACGTCCACGCGTTCTCACGAAACAGTCAATATGTGACTTTTCGTAGACAGGACAGATCGTTATGTGTCACTTTTTTGTGTGACAGCCACCTAAAAAGCTATTTGTTCTCAAGAAATGAGCGTTAAATTGGTAGAATGTATGACGGAAACAACTGTATCGCAATAATTCTATAGAAACCAGTTAACAATCATTTCTTGGGCCAAGACAGACAGAAGGACAAACAGACGGAAGAAAAACAGACACAGGACGAAAACTACATACATCTCAGCATTCTTTTCATCCCGGGGAAATTGTCAAAATATTCCTAGCGGTCCATCATCAGCTCGTGAAAGATTTGCCTCGGCGAGGCTATTTATATAAACAAATATTGCATTATACAAATTGGTTAGGTCATGCCAATATACATCTTCATGCCAAAATTATTGAAATATACCTTGCGGATAATATATCTAAAATCAGTTTGTTATTATTTTACCCCGGAGAGGCTATCAATATCAAGAAATTTGGCATTAAACACTATAATTAATTAGATCTTGTCAATATATATCTACCTGCAAAAACTTATCAAAATATTTCTTGCGGGTTGAAAGTTTTAACGTCTATGTCAGTTAGTGAAATTTGTGCCTCGGCCAGGCTAATTATAAAGATATCAGCGTTTAGACAGACTCATTTGTTTAGTCTTGTCAATCTCTCTGCATGCCGAAACTTAACAAAAACTAGAATCGCGCAGTCGATGGCACGCCATCGCATATCCCCACGCCACTACATAATCTACTCATCATGCCGTTCGCTTTGATATGTTACACGACCATGTTCTGGAAATTCTAATTTTTGAACCCCGCGGGCCCCACCCCTAGGGGTGTGATCAAAATTCCGAAAGTGTCATGCACTCCCCAGACCGCAGATCTATCAGTTGCTAAAGTTTCAAGTTTCTATCTATAACCGTCTAGGATGAGTTATTCGGTACGACGGACGGACGGACAGACGTACGGACGGGCGGACGCACGGACGAACGGACGATGAATACCATTACAATAGCCCACTTTTTCTTTGAAAAGTGTGGGGATAATAATCCTACTGTCGTATTGGCCTGGCTTCTTGTGAAGAAATCAAGCATTATGATGATGCCTAATTGGTCACTGATGAGGCCTAATTGGCCGAAACTAGCTAGTCTGGCCCAGAAAACTGTACATTCCATATTTTCCAGTTCTGTGGTGTATTCCTTGCTTCCAAAGGATAACCCTTTCTATAACATATTAGACGGTCTTGTCAATATACATCTGTTTGCCAAATCTTATCAAAAGAAAACTTGTATACCTGCAATCAGTTTGTGATTATTTTGCCTTGGCAATGCCATTTATATAAAGAAATCATGTATTAAATAACATTGTTGACTATATCTTATCAATATATATCTGTTTGCCGAAAAATCGTATAAAATATCTCTAACGGTTTGAAATTTATACGGCGGTGCAAGTAAGTGGAAAATTGCCTCCGTGAGGCTATTTATAAAGAAATCAAGCATTAGACAATCTCACTGGTAAAATCTTGTCAATATGTATCTGCATTCAGTTCCTGAAACTGTTGCCTCGGTCAGGCTAGAAGGCATTAGACTGCTGTCGGTGCTGCTTGACGTAGTCTTGGAGCTGCCTTCTTGGTTCTGGCTGGGGGCTGGACTCCGCAGATCCTAACGTCAAACGACAGTGACACTCTGATGCTTAAGGCCTGTGGTCTCCACAGGAATCCCATGAAGTCGGCATGACTTCAAGAAAGCCACCAGTGGCTCTGGAAGTACTCTTTCCTAAATCCAGGCATGTTGTGATATCGATCTGGACTAGCTGCTCAAGAGCTGAACAGAGAATGGAGATGATGATGAGACTGCTACGTTCGTTCGTTCGTTCAAGCTAAGGCATTTTAGCATTTTACGTCTGCCAGGGTCGAGCTGACAGAACCCCATAGCTCCACAGCGAGACGTAAGTTATGTGCTTCTGGGCGGCGAATCGCGACAGTCTGTCCAACAAGAGTTAATCGTGTTGGACTGCCTGTGCCCTACCGAGTAAAGTGAAGCACTGCACTAAGTGAAGTTTTAGAAATTTTGAATGAATGTCTAAATTGAGCCAAAAATGTAGAGTAATCAGTGACAAATCGGTTGCAGATCGCGATTTCTCTACTGTGCTCGAGAGCAGAAAGTAGGCCAACAGTGCACTCTTTTGGGGCCGCGCAAGTTTGGCCATCGGACTTAGGCTGCAAATGAAGCATGCCTTTGCAAGTTTCCATACAGAAATGCGCGGCTAGTGGTCCAGGAAGAAGACTTGTCACAGAACAGAAGTGGAGGCAATGATCAGGAATCGATACAATTCACAGCTCCAAGTCCTATTCCCAACCAGCAGGCAGAATGAATGCGCAATGATCCAGATGTTGGTACAAGCCCTCAGCATCTCCTACCGGCTTGGCAATGCAGAAGTGCTGCTTTTAGAACCACCAAGCTCCTGGGACGAACTCATCGATCCCCGCATCCGATGACCTCGACTCGTACACAATGCCGTTCTCTAAATGTGACTTGTACACCTACGTGCAACACACTATACCATGCCTTGGCGCCCTCATTATCTTAGATACGAGCATTTAACAACAACTTTAGTCTGCCTGAGCAATCAAATTTATTTCCGCGCAGAGGACCTGTTACTATTATTTCGCGTAGTGGTTTTCAGTTACAGGATATCAGTATGTTACATGTAACTGCAATAAAGTTGGGATTACAGGGATTGCATTAGCTTTCTTATTTTTGTTATAAAACGTAGGTCGTGTCACGCTATGTATATTGGATCCGTGCCACCCATAAGAAAGATTAGTTATTCCTAGCGGGCACATGACGTCTATGCGACGTCGTACCAACGTCAATGCAACCGATTATACTGACACAGAAACTGTAGTGACTTTCAGCCTCAGCAATTGTGTCGCTAAGGCTGATAAAACGCCTTTTTCTCGTTGGAGAGGAGGCAGCTGATTACTTTCCTTTCCGTTGCATTCTTACTGTATATCTATAATTTTGGTTTGCTCTTCCTGTTGGTGCCATTGGTATTATGTTTTCTGTGATGTCGCCTTTTCTGGCCATCTTCATTAGTATATACCGGCCAAGATAGCTCAGTGGTGGAGCGTTTGCTTTGGGAATGGGAGGTCGCGGGTTCGATCCCCGGCCGCGCCATACTAAAGGCGTACAAAATCGTACTAGGAGCTCCCTTGGCTGACGCTCGCATTATTAGGGGTAGTCCTAGGAAGATAAATGAAGGCAGGAAAGTATTTGTTAAAGGATACTTTGTCGCAATAAAAGCTTACGCTATTTCCCAGCGGGCACATGACGTCTATGCAACGTCGTACCAACGTCAATGCAACGTCATTTCAGTAAAACTGATTATACTGACACGGAAACTGTAGTGGCTTTCAGCCTCAGCAATTGATTCGCTAAGGCTGATAAAACGCCTTTTTCTCGTTGAAGAGGAGGCAGCTGATTACTTTCCTTTCCGTTGCATACTTACTGTATATCAATAATTTTGGTTTGCTCTTCCTGTTGGTGCCATTGGTATTATGTTTTCTGTGATGTCGCCTTTTCTGGCCATCTTCATTAGTATATACCGGCCAAGATAGCTCAGTGGTAGAGCGTTTGCTTTGGGAATGGGAGGTCGCGGGTTCGATCCCCGGCCGCGCCATACTAAAGGCGTACAAAATCGTACTAGGAGCTCCCTTGGCTGACGCTCGCATTATTAGGGGTAGTCCTAGGAAGATAAATGAAGGCAGGAAAGTATTTGTTAAAGGATACTTTGTCGCAATAAAAGCTTACGCTATTTCCCAGCGGGCACATGACGTCTATGCAACGTCGTACCAACGTCAATGCAACGTCATTTCAGTAAAACTGATTATACTGACACGGAAACTGTAGTGGCTTTCAGCCTCAGCAATTGATTCGCTAAGGCTGATAAAACGCCTTTTTCTCGTTGGAGAGGAGGCAGCTGATTACTTTCCTTTCCGTTGCATTCTTACTGTATATCAATAATTTTGGTTTGCTCTTCCTGTTGGTGCCATTGGTATTATGTTCATATGCTGAAACGCTGGTGTTAACGCCTACGTGTAAGAATATACATCCTTCAGAGAAAATAAAGTTAGCATGAAAAAGTGCATGAAAGACAAAAACTATATTTTTGGTTTGTTTATTTAAACCCACAATCTATGCTTGGCACAGAAATGTATCGCAAATTATCAGGTGTCAAATGACATTTTTGGAGCCGTGAAATATCGTGTTATACATCACATAGGATTGTTGCCAATATAACCCCCCCCCCACACACACACACACACACACACACACAAACACACAAACACAATCCTCCAAAAATGAAAATAAAAAGTAATCTTCAATATTCAACCAGCGTTCCGCAAACGGAAATGTCGTGTTATCTATCACACAGGATTGTTGTCCTTATTACACCCCACCCCCCCCCCCCCCCCCACACACACACACACACAATCCTCCAAAAATAAAAATAAAAAGTAATCTTCAACCAGCGTTCCGCAAACGGAAAAAATCACTCATGGTCCTATTAGGCTTTTGGAAACAGGAAATTGATTGGGAATGGTTGATGTGTTTTCATGTGAAGATCAAACTTCAGAATACGACACATAATAAGATAAGGCGGTCAGGTTCAAATGCTATACCACTGCAGTTAATGTTATATATATTTCAGCGAAAATTAAGCTAGCATGAAAAGTTGCATGAAAGATGGAAAAAAAACCTTTACACAGGTATAAAAACGCATTTTACTTATATCCAAACTCTTGTTATATTAAAGCCTTTTACGAGACTTGAACCTCCGCCTGTGCTGATTTCGTTTTGCATGCTTGTTTTTTTTATTGCAAATGACTCTCGTCTGACCCACTAGGCTATATCAATAAGCCCACTTATATAACCATTACTGTTTTGTTTTATATCTGTCTTTTTATGTTTATATTTCAAGGGGCACGACTCTAATTGTTTCACTGCGGGCATATTTTTGCATTGCCATGATGCTATTAGTAGCTTTCCAAGTGAGACCAAATCAACTTTAGCTTAGTTGATAATAGCAGAATTCACACGATAAGCAATGTAAGGACTAAAGATCATAAATCGCTAATTCTTTTGTCTATAAGCAGTACCACCGCCGTTTAATATGTAGTCGATATATAATCTCAAATTCAGGAACCTCGAATATTTTGCGCATCACACCAAAACTTGGTGAGAAGCTTTCTCCGACACAGTTGGACAAGCTTACCCTCCAGAAAAAATTGATGGAGGTAGGGCGTAGGCAATTTGCATGCGTCTTCAAGCGATTTCTCGGTGAGGATTCGCAAATAGCAGATTTCTCTCTCTCTCTCTCTCTCTCTCTCTCTCTCTCAATATGCATTCTTTCTGAATCTGCCTTATATGTCCTTACAAACTCGTTATACAAACGTAACTAGCATCAACGTCTCCAAAGCGAAGTCAACACATGTGTTCTGATGGCGGACAAGACAACTATAAAACATTAACTGTTGGAATCTTCCACGTAATAGGATATCCCATTTCCTATTTCAGAGGCTGTTTTGTATGCTGAAAGATATACAAAACCATCATGTGCTTTAAGCAAAGAATGTAGAACCTAATCAGACACCTCTTTCTGTACCCGTATCAGAAATTTTCAACTGGAACATGTTATTTCGTTGGTGATGAAAGAATACTGTCAGGTGGAACTACAGAAAAAAAAGCTCCCCATACTCACAATGTAAATTGGGGCATATTATAAGACTCTTATATGGATGTGAGGGGTGGATGGAAAAATCCGTCCCGAGGGACACTGTCCGGCATCACGAGGCTTGCCGAGTGATGCCGGACAGTGATCCCGAGGGACGGATTTTTCTATCCACCCCTCAACCCCATATTGGATTCTTTTTCTTGCAAACCTTCCATTTCTTAGCGCGGATTTAAATGCTGCAGTCACTTCGGTTACCAACGTCCGCCATATTGTGTTGACAATGCAAGAATGTTTAGTGAAGTCATGTAACGTGCTGTGACGTCAACCTTAACGACGGCGCATACGAGGTCGTAATCAACCAGTGCATTTTTCAAACACGCGATTATATTCGATTTTAGGTCGGAACACCAGGGTCAGAACATAAATTTCTATCCCAGGGTAAAATCACAAATTTCCTTGTCTGGTGTGCAAGAATCCATGTTCTATCACATTTCAACATGTCTAAAGTTTCCATAATAAGGCATATAATTTGACAGAAGCAGCTAAAACAATTGGGTGTTGTGCGGCATATTTTGACCTTTTCGGCAGTCAGTGTCAACGAACCAATCCGCAGCGAATAAATCTAGGCATTTCCAGTGGCCAGTCAGCACAATATTCTGGTTTTGTTTAAATCAGCTGCTTTTTACAATAGCAACTACCTACTAATATTTCTTATAATATACAATAGTAATTCTCAGAAAAATAATGGCTTAGCACAAAATCCAATCAGAAGCAGCAGAATATTCAATTCTGTACTGAAAGTTCTCCCCAAAGCAAGCACAGCTTTCATAAAGACCAATGTTTTGCTGTAGAGCAACCGTCATGCCTTTGGGTATGTCACAAACGCGCCAAGACAAAGTCTTGTCAATATTGGCGCATTGTGAACGGCTTTTCTTGATTATACAAACACTGAGAGAAGAGACGACAATGTGTCCACATAAACAACATTTAGACACTGTACTTTAAAGCTGTACCTTGCATTTTACCGTACATTTGCGCGAGTGAGTCATGCAGCATGACATTGATGATACACAGCCATTGATTGCAAACCAGCATCGAATGTGTCGCACAAAAACCCAGTGAGAGCGTTTCCTTTACGTTAAAAAGTCCTCGAAATTAACACTTTCGAAAACCAAGCTTAATATAGTGAAATGTGGGTTTACATGGACGTACATTAGTTTTCTCTCTAGAGACATATGTTGTGGGTACTCGTTAAAAAGCGCTTAACTGATCCAATAATAACAACTGCCCATTAGACACGTCTCCTTGAGGCGGTTCATACGAGCACTCATGACCCATAGTATTTGCATAAATAAAACATTTGACAATTTAATCTGAAACTGGCCATTTTGAGTGACACAAAAGATATCATCGTCTCGCATGGGTGTATTGTCCTTATACCAACTAATGCGTCGAGCAAGGAGAGAGTAAATTCGGTTTAATAGAGGGAAGCGAGTCGTTTCACTTTCAGTACGTATGCCAACTGTTCATGAACACATCAAACACCTTGAACAAACTGCAGAAATTAGACATACTACACGTATGTGCATGCTCATAAACGTACTCCTTATTTTCACAAGCCATCATGAACCTGTTCCAGCGCGACACCATCTCAGTTATCATAAAGCAATAATCTTAGGAAGTTTCTTCCACACTGGACGTGCCTGAATAGAATGGGCACATATATAGCGGATGTAAAACAGAAGTGAATGCAATGATCAGAAATGGATACAAATTAACCCACAATTCCCATCAGAGACACCAAAAGGGAAAGAAACACGAACATGAAATAACTAGAACCTAATGGAAACACCACTAGCGGAAAGCCAAAAGGACAGTGTCTTTCCCATCAAACACCTTGAACAAACTGCAGAAATTAGACATACTACACGTATGTGCATGCTCCAGCGCGACACCGTCTCAGTTATCAATAATCAATAAGCAATAATCTTACAAAGTTTCTTCTACACTGAATGCGCCTGAAGAGAATGGGCACATTTATAGCGGATGCAAAATAGAAGCGAATGCAATGGTCAGAAATGGATACAAATTAACCCACAATTCCCATCGGAAAGAAACACGAACATGAAATAACTAGAACCTAATAGAAACATCACTAGCGGAAAGCCAAAAGGACAGTGTCTTTCTCATAAAGTGGCCAATTGACTATCCAAAACAAAAATAAAAGCGGCACACACATTCAAAGACAAACTATAACAAAAATGAACCGCGACAGAAGAACCGCCTTTGAACTATCAGTTCCTTTCAAACATACTTGTTTTTCCCGGTGTCGATCGGAAAAGACAAGCATTTGTTTCGCAGGGGCAAATTCTTTCCTTTAAGAACAAAACTCTTTTGCAGAAGGGATCATCTTATTTTTTTTTTGGGGGGGGGGGGGGGGTTAGGGGGGGCGTGTTTTACGGCCCTTTCAAGATTATTTCACTCATATCGAGCCGATCATAAATCAGAGGTTGGCGAAAACCGGAGTACCCGGAGAAAAACCACCTGACCTTCCGTTGCAGAACTTGGCGTCCCACATGTGACCCGAGCCAGGCTCGAACCACAGCGATGAGAGACCTAATGATTAACAGTCAGCGCTCTTAACCACTATAGCAAATTCTCTCTCTCTCTCTCTCTCTCTCTCTCTCTCTCTCTCTCTCTCTCTCTCTCTCTCTCTCTCTCTCTCTATCTCTCTCTCTCTCTCTCGCTCTCTCTCTCTCGCTCTCTCTCTCTCTCATTTCCTATTTCAGAGCATACCGGGCTTATACGAACACGACCTTTCTCAGCAAGGGTATTAAAGCGTACAACATAGAAAATAAATGGTTGTCTCGCCAAGGCCTCAACTGCCTAGCCATGGTTATCTGGGTGACATCGGAAACGATTTTGTGGCATCAGTATGAAGTCTGAGGACCGCTTTTTATGTATTTTATAGGTCACTGTTCTAATTTAAGAAAGTAGAGATAGTGTCATAATTTAACTTCGCACCCCACGCCCATCGGGGCCGCGAAGAATTTTGGGGTGTCAGGTTGTGTTTTCATCAAAATCTATTTGGAAACCGACTAAACTTTTAGCAAACAGTGCAGGCCCTGATCAGATGCCGCGTTCTTTGGCATCTGATCTGGACCTGCACTGTTTGCCAAGGTAACCCTTTAGGGGTTTCTGGTATACTGAATGGGTTAATGAGCTAACTACTGGTCAAAACGTTAACTATTCAATAGGTACCTAATACTCCTGTATTTCTGCTGGAAATTGTGAGGAGCTTTTTGCAAAATTGATGCAAACCCTGTTCGCATTTTTTTTTGCTGTACAAAATGATCAAAATTTTAACGACTCGTTAACTAACGACTTCGCTAAAATAAATAAATAAATAAATAAATAAATAAATAAATAAATAAATAAATAAATAAATAAATAAAAGTGGCATTAGGTTATTTTATGTACGCGGCATAAAACAAACACTTTCCATTAAAATACTATAATATTTGAAAAGCAATTTAATCCGCATTATATATGGACCAATAAATCATCAAATTTAGTTAAAACAAATATGCCACTTTAATGCCCTTAAGCTATTGTCTGAGACAAGGATTAACAGTCACAACCGATAGTCACCGAAAACTGCCGGCAATAACCGAATTGCTTTAAAACAGGTGTCAAGTAGCGTAATTCTGGAGGCTACCTGGAAAAACTGCCAGTACAGGTTTGTTCCCTTGATTTCCCTTGATTTCACATGGCCGAACTTTTCCCGTATGTTGAAGAAATAGATATGCTGCATGAATCTGCCACGCAGAGCTGAATCCGACTCGTCTCACGAGTACTGGTAAACCGCTTAGAGAATCTAAGCTTGCCCAGTGAAAGCGGTGAGAGTCGGAAAAAGGCTGAATAAAGAATAATGTACATAAATGATATATTAATTACAAATTGTCAAATGCATCAATTAGTACATCGTAGGCGTAAAATAGTCTTTGTTATTGTTTACCGTAATGACAACCGCTGACTGCTGGTTGCCAAGGTTAACTGGAAATAGAAAAAGGGGGGAGTGTATTTCATTTTCAAAAAGGGACCAAATTATTTTCATTTTTATTTCACAAAATTTATATGGATGTGTTCACAATAAATTTGCAATTTTACTCCCGCTGACACAGAAAAGAAATAACAATTTACAAAAAAAGTTATGAAAATAAATTCGTCAGTGATTGTCGCTGTATTCAGTAGTTTTACTATATATTCTATACATTTAGAGGGTG